>JARYGA010003729.1:0-47104 GCA_030545235.1 Helianthus tuberosus | reverse complement strand
ATCTTAGTTACTGATTATTAAACATGTACGTAAATTTTCACGTCAATCGGAGGTCTAGATTAGGAGATATGCGCATTAGCGTATGTAATAAACTTTTTATTAATTAAACGGCGCGATTAGCGCATAGCCTATCTAAACCCGATTTTCGGTACCAAAACATTTACCCACTAATGTTAAATAATATTTTGGGATTTTTGAAGATTTTTAATTATTTTTAAACTGATCTTAAGCTAGGCTTATCGCCTTAATTCGGTTAATACCGAATTTACCCTTTTCGGTCATAAAATGATTTCTACAAGGAATTTTGATGCGAGTCCAATTGCTACTGATTTTAAATAATAAATGTAATGTTTTGAGCCTGTTTAACTAATCAGAAAACCCAAAATCGTATTTTGATTGTACGTCGCTTAAAACGGGTTTATACGCGTATTATACGCGTAGTTTAGGCTTAAAACCATTTTGACACATAAGGATTATTACCAACTAATATAATCTGTTAAAAATAAGTTGTATACTGATTACTTCAGTCCCGAACATCGGGGTTACGTTAAATCCCTTTTATAATCTCTAAAATGACCAAAATACCCCTACGGGGCATAATTAATGATTAATCTCGTTTTGGGCATTATGGAAGATATCATAATGATATCACAACATATTTAAAGCATATTAACTTAGGAAACCTGTTCGCGACCCTTGTGGTTACCCGTTACGCCTCTGGCGCGTTCGGTTCGGTTTATGTAACTAGTTTGCATAAATTAGCCGAAACGGGTCAAACCTTATCCTTTTTATCTCAAAATCCAGAATGTGTTTAGTTTACCCATATTATACAAGTCTTCGAACTTGTCGGGTCTAAATCACATTCTATTCCGGTCTTCGCTTAATCATGCGTTTGAACCGTAAACCTCTCTTAAAACTAACCGGTCTAAGTTACGACTTAAATAAGACCCGTTAGTAATCTAATAGGTTAATAAAACCTTCGTTCCAGATTGAGAGCCCCAGTAGAAGTACTCGTGCTTGCTGATTAGAATATACGGCTGAGTATAAATTGCATTGCTAGCTCAGGTAAATACTTTTAACTTATTTTCCCTTATACGGGCTTGGGATACGGTATTATAAAAATACCGCTTGGTCGGGTGTAGAAACCTTTTAATCGGAGATGATTAAATTGCATAATCCCGTTTTAATCTGTATTGATTGATAACAAATAACATTGGGGGTTAATGACCGTGTCCTGGATATCCTTGGCTCATTTTAAAAAGTGAATGGCCACGACGTAAGCACAAGGTGTAGGCAAAACACCTCCTGTTGCATATGTATAACGTATACTCACTCGTAAGGGTATCTTCTTGTGAGATTATATTTGTGGTGTGTCGATTAATCTTGCCCGGCTTGTATTGTATAATCACCGGCCCTAAATGTTGGACAACCATGTAAATCGGATACAAGATTTTTATTAATAGAATTGTCCCAAGTATAAAAGATTAATTTTGCCTCTGTGCATTTTAATCAATGTGTCAAGATATTTTGTGCCGTTTGCACTCGAATCACTTTTCAAACTCTTTTTCCAAAATGAATCAGTTAATTGTATTTACCAGTGTAAACTGACGTATTTTCCAAAAAGGTTAAGTGACAGGTACTATGCGAAATTGGCTGGGAGCTCAGGGCGTCACTAGGGAATCTTGCAAGTTCTAGATGCCTAAAGTCTGTTGAACAGTTTTCCTTTATTGATCCGCCTGTGGATCCTTTACCTTCCGTTGTAATACTTTGACATTACTTATATTCGGAATGTAATATATTTATCTTTTGCTTCCGCTGTGCATTATTATATTGTGTTGTTTGACCATGATGTTGCCAACCACGTCACGATACTCCCCCACCGGGCCCACCGGTGACACGTGGAAAATCGGGGTGTGACAGGTTGGTATCAGAGCCAACATTGAGTGAATTAAACACTAGCTTTTTGTGTTTAATCTCAATGACACAATTGCACATTCCTAAATCTTCTGAGTCTAGACTTAACATAGGAATATTCTCAATCCTAATCTGGAAATTTTACTTCCAAATTTTTATTGGATACGTCGCCAAGCGAAGAAGCCGTAATAGGAGTTCTCCACACCCGGAGCCCTGAGATGCTGAGCTTCGTACCGCGGCTAGAATGAAACGAGCATCCAAGGAGAATGCATTCAGAAATAAAATGAAGAATAAACTCCTTTTACTGAAGATCGTTTCCTTATTAGTCCTTATAAGGACATATTTATCTTTCAGTCCCTTTAAGGACACATTATCCTTTCAAAGACCCGCTTAGGGCAACTCTGTACTTCTATTTTCATATAATAAATTGATTAAATTAAGTTTTCATTTCTAAACATAAAATAGGAAATGAATGGAAAATAACATCCCCTAGAAGGGAAGTGCCTACGGGCTATAATTAACGTCCTCTGAGACTGAAGACGGTGGTAGCTTACAGCTCCCTGTCAAGAAAAGGTAATGAACTTTGATTCACACCTAAATGCCTCGATCCCAGACGATCATGGCTTATAAATTAAACTTGTCCACGTGACTAGGCCTTTTGTGCCATTACAAATTCATAAATTGCCCTGATTCTCTGAAATCTTGGCTTATAAATTAAACTTGTCTACGCGACTAGGCCATTTGTGCTATTATTAAATTATAAATTAGGATTTATGATAAAAATCCTGGATAAAATAAATATCCTTCTTTCCCTGCCAGTAGGCATTTTAAAGAGAATCTTAAAGGTGAAACCTAGCCTACGCGGCCAAGATGGTGAAATTTACCCAAGAGATTCAGATCCTTGTTAACACCTAAGAACGTGTTAGCACTCCTGACAAATGTGATGCGATAAAATCACAACAGTCATCCTATTATTAGATTCTTCCAATTTTCTTATCTAGCCTAGTGATTTAGAAATCCTGGCTTGTGTCATCCTATAAGATGATCACATTATAAACATCCAGTAGTGATGAAGTGCCTACGGGCTAAACTTGTTGTCCGATAAAACAACGACAGTGGTGGTCTATGACCTCCTGTCTAAAAATATTGGATTAGCATCTGAGAAGATGAACATATTATAACCATCCCTCAGAAGGGAAATGCCCACGGGCTATATCTATTGTCCTAAAAGACAAAAGACAGATGAAGTCTACAACTCCCTGTCAAAAGAGGGTAATGAACTTGATTCAGACCTTAATGCCTCGATTCTCTGAAATCATGGCTTATAAAATTTAGAACTGTCCTTGTGACTAGGCCTTATGCGCCACTTTAATATCCTTAATGTTTTATAACTAGGATAAATTATAATGGAAAATACTAATTTAAAATAACTAACAAGTTAACCAATATGGTTTATATTACCATGGTTGATAAATCGTCAAAAATGATGATTCCATATTAATCTCTGAATAAATCATTGTTAATATTTATGTAGCAATCAAGCTACATGGCTGGATTAGATGAAGTTAACAGTCACTTGAAGGAGAGCAATGATACTACCAGAATTAATGTAACTGGAGCAGAACTACGGGCAATAATAGATTATGCTGTTGCTCGGGCACTTGATCGGCAGTATGATGAGTCTAATGATACCCACTCTAAGACTCTATCTGCGGCTAGTTGTAAGCCCCCTCTTAAAACACATGAGTCAAAGGAGGACGATGTTCATGACTTGTCAAATCAAAGGAGTATTCTGTCTAGACAAGTTGTGTTTCATCAAGAGGCACCAGTTAAGACCTGTTCATATAAATATTTTGTCTCCTGCAAGCCCAGAGACTTTACAGGAGAAGAAGGAGCCATCGATTGCATGACATGACATGGCTCGATGAGATGGACGCTGTTGTCGACATCAGCGGTTGTGCGGAGCAAGATGTTGTGAAATTTGTTTCACAATCATTCAAAGGGGAAGCGTTGGCATGGTGGAGATCATTGCTCCACGCCACGGGAAAGGTTCTACTCTACAACTTATCTTGGGAGCAATTTGTTGCATTAGTCAAGGAAAACTATTGCCCCCAGCATGAAGTAGAAAAGATAGAATCAGACTTCTTGACTCTGGTCATGGAGAATTTGGATTGTCAGGCATATGTGACAAGTTTCAACACTATGTCCCGCCTGGTTCCTTATCTAGTCACCCCTGAGCCTAAACGCATAGCGCGTTTCATTGGAGGCCTAGCACCAGAAATAAAAGGGAATGTTAAAGCATCTAGGCCAACCACATATAGGTCCGTGGTGGACTTATCCTTATCTCTCACCTTAGACGCAATCAGAATTAATTCTGTTAAGGCTTCTGGCGAGAGAAGAAGTGAAAGAGAGGAGGAAAACTCTCATCAAGCTAACAAGAAGAAGAAGGGAAGCTTGGAGCGAGGGAAGGATTCCGAGTTTAGGAAGAACTCGAGTCAGTCTGATAACAGACCCAAATGCAATAACTGCAAAAAGCAGCATTTTGGAAAATGTACAATAGACCCACGCGCTAAATTGTGTGGAATTTGCAAGACCAAGGGTCACAAAACCTTAGATTGCAAGGGGATGAAGAACGCCACATGTTACAATTGTAACGGGGAAGGGCACATCAAAACCAACTGTCCAAAGCTTATAAAGAAGCCTGGAGAGACCAGGAAAACAAACGCATGAGTCTTCTGGAGGAACGCCAGGAGATGGTGCAGAAGGATAACTATATAGCAGGTACTTTTCCTTATCAAGCAGTTTATGCAGAAATTCATTTGATGCTGACACATGTGATTCAATAATGAACGATCACTGTTGAGAACCGTTGTCTCCGTCTTAGTAGGACTTCGGTCATTTAATACGAGATATAAATTGACTAATGATACTTTAGAAAAATGCTCCAACAAACCTTAGATGGATATTTTATATCTAAATAGGAATCACTCTTTTCTGATATTCCTATGGCAAGCTTTCAAGCTACCTAAATTCTTTAATGTAATAAAGACAGATGTGACGTTTTGATCCTCTGTCAGAAAAGTGATGGACTAGGTCCAAAATCTTAAATGCCATTAATGGTCTCTTGCGACCTAGGCTAAGTAATATTAAAATATTTTAAATAATGTTCATTAAGAATGTTAGTGCTTTAATAGCCTGTATAGGTTATTGACACCATGGCTAGTATATATTAAGGCCATCAGAATAAAATATGGTAGTTGTTGGATTTCAACTAAGAAATTGTTTTTATTGGTGTTAGGAACCAATAGAAAGTAATGGCAAACTCGGATAAGACAACAGTCAATCGCGCCATTGATGACGCGACGCATGCTAATGATGCTAAAATTTTAAACCTTAGAATTTCCAAAGAGGTTCTTTAAACTATGATAGACGCAGCCGTTGGAAAAGCTGTGAAGAGAGCTGTGAAAAAGTTAAAGGAGACCCATGCAGTTCGGTCCAAATTTTATCTAGGACCACATTTCCTCACTTGTAAGAAGGATCTCGTTCATGCCTCTGATGCAAAGGATGAACTAAAAAGGAAAAGGGAGGTAGATAACTCCCAGAGTTCTAAGAAAAAGAACAAACAAAAGTCCGACCAGAAACCAGTATGTGAGACCTGCAAGAAGCGCCATTATGGGAAATGCAGGTTCGAACCAAAATCCAAATCGCAGCCCAGAGCTTGCGGAATTTGCAAATCTAGGGAACATAAAACCATGGATTGCAAGAAGTTGAAAGATGCAACCTGTTATGGTTGCAACGAGAAGGGGCATATCAAGACCAACTGCCCTAGGAAACAGAAGAAGCCCGAGTAGGCCAAGATAACAAACGCACGAGTTGTCAGGATGAACGCCCAAGAGATGGGGCAGAATGATAATAGTATAATATGTACCTTTCGTTATCAAGCAGTTTATGTAGAAACTTATTTAATACTGGCACGTATAAATATATTATGAATGATAAAGGTTGAGAACTGTTGTCTCCACCTGATTAAGACTCCGGTCATTTAATGCCCGGTAGAAAGTGACGATGTTACGTCGAAAATGCTCCAACAAATCCTATATTGATATTAATATCTGTTAGAAATCATTTTTCTAATATCCTTATAGCAAACTTTTGGTTGCATACTTAAGGACTCAATATAGTGATAAAAATCGTTTGGTTGCCTTAAAAATCAAGTCCATATTGTGAGTGATAAGAAGCAATTAATTATCAAGACTCCTTATGAGACAACCCTCATAATTACACGTGTCCGTACGATTAATTAATATTAAACATAAAAATGGTGGAACTGACCGTCCCCGGAATCGAACCCGGGTCTAGGCCGGCCGCACCCTTTCGCGCGCCTAGCCAACTGAGCTAGGTGCCTAGTTTGTGAAACTTCCATTATTGATTAAATATAAGCACTTGTACAATAAACTTCATTATCATTTATAAATGATAATTTCTGCTAAGTGTCCTGTTTTAATACGGGCAATAATAAATCTTCAGGAACCATAAACTTAGCAAATTTTTTTTTTATTATACCCACAAAGTATAATTACCAAGGAAACCTTAGTAACCGATTCTTCTCGTATCGGCAAGGAATCCTTCCGAAAATCTAAGAGCACTCTTTCTTTGCATAGAGTACGACAACATATGTTATTTTAATTATTTTTCTTTTCTCATTGTTTTCTATCGCCTGCGAATGCCAAACTATGTTTGATAAAAGTGTCATATGAGGATTGGCGTATCCTAGTGTGTCCCATAGATTATTTCCATGTCTGATCAGCATGGAGGTTTAATACATGGAACCCCTAAGATATCCCAAAGATCATATTGTACTAAAGTCGACTAGTAGTATTCAAGGGAGATATCCAAAAATGGAAATTTTTTTTTTCCAAGTAAATGTTCCCGATTAATGAATTCGAGGACTTATAACATAAAGGTGTCACTCATTTGGCACGGACAATGATGAATGAACTGGAGCCTGAGATATGGAAAATCTCTGTAGCCTCCTTGTATCTTAATTATCTTCTCAAAAGATGTCCCTGCTTACCTCCTGGAAGGCAGGTAGAATTAAGATAGGTAGCCCGCCGTGGGCTGGAGTATTGTGAAAACTCCATATTAATTCGGAATAAATGAAACCTTGATTAAGTAAGTTTTAAGACATAGGCTCATATAGCCAGACTCAATATTCTGAGGGTATTATATTATTAAATAAGAAAGACGGTTCATATTGCTTATGCATGCATGCCGCAACCCTAAATAGGCAACGATTAAGAATTTGCCATCAGCTACCCAGGATCGTCGAATTGTTCGACTAACGACAAGGATTAGCTATTCCTTAAATATTAGTTAAGTAATGGTTGGAATAACCACCTTAAGATAAGCTTTTCTTTAATAATGGATATGTAAGTATTAAGGCCACTCCTTTGGAGACCTTGTATAGGTGAAATGTTAAACATCTGTTGTTAGGACAATAGATTGGTAAGTCCAATATTAAGGATCTGAAAGTTGCATTGGAAACAACAAATAAGATCATACAAATTCCTAATCATCTGTAAGTTGCCATTATTAGGCAGAGAATACTTCCTTTATTTCGGTAAATCTCGGGCCGAGATTTCTTTTAAGGGGGTGAGGATGTAACACCTCGAAAATTCACGTCCTATAATGTATTGACACGTGTCGTCAGCTTGAACGTGAGAAGGTATACTTTAGAGGGACTAAAGTTGACAAACATAGAAAGTATGTGAAAATAAGGGTTCAAAATGTCAACAATGGATAAACATACTTTATAATAACCCTACATGATGTTTATAACATCAAACGAATAAATCACGGATCATACGAAGCTAAAGGTGAGAGATTACAAACTACAGGGGTTAAATGTGTCAACATGTTTAAAGATATACCTCTGAGTGACCTTTTGACAAACCCGAAGCTTTGTAAATGTTAATTATGCTCACTAGAATGCACGGTTCAAATTTCGTAAAGTTTCGTTAACGTATGAGAAAGTTATGATCGAATTCGTGTGCGAGGGGTTAAAGCGTCAACGTTGAAAGTTAGACCTTTTCGGGTAACAATTAAGTTACCCGAGGGCTTAACAAAGTGGGTATATGTCTTGAGGCCCTTATAGATCAATAATGAGGGTCCATATCGCAATAAACAAGTGTCTGTACAAGATTCGAAGAGCCAGGGACTAAAACTGCAATTTATCAAAGTTTTGTTGGAACACCTTAGGGGCTCGCGTAGCGCGAGCGTATGGACTCAGGCAGTCGCGCTACGCGACTGCCATATCTGGACAGAATTTTATTTTCCTTGGTCCCTAGTCTGCCACAGCCTTGGTGCATGCACTTGATCGATCATTCATCACCCCTTGGCACCCCTAAACTACTCTAGAACACTAGGGACATGTGTTTATCATTTGTGGTGGATCATAGACATACTTGTCAACAAATTATGGTGATTGAAGGCACTATATAAGACCCACTAACTTGCAAACATTCACCATTCATCTCCTGAGCATTTGTGAAGCACAAGAGCTGATCCCAAGTCTTTCTAATCATCCCTAGTCGACCATTAATCACCTTGTAAGTTGCCTAACCCTTCTAAATTCAGTTTTGCTTTAAAATTAGCTTAAAAGTCAATATATCGTACTTAACGATTGACTTCGTGATTAAGTATCGATAGCTCAGTCGTATCTCAAATTAAAAGTACCGTTAGATAGGTAATTATGTGGGTATTAAACCCTTATAAGGGCACGTACCGAATCCAGACCTAACTAGGTCGTTTGTCGGGTCAAACGTTGACCGAAAAAGTCAACAGAAATGAAAAACATGATTTAATGCACGAAATGCAATCCGAGAGACGTGTAACCTATTTTAACCTTAATATAACATGGTAATAAGTATAAAAACTTGTCTACGCTTGCCCGACTCGACAAATTTCTGTTTAAACCCGGTTCGGAACCGAAAGGCGCAAAACCTTGACTTTTGCTTTGACTTCGGTTCTGACCCGTTTTAGTTTGATTCGAAGATGCCTTAGTGCTTCATTAGAGTAGGGTTGCATGATAGTATAAGTCTCCGTACTTGTTTCGTTGATTATCCGATTCGTTCGCGCGGTTCCGTTAAATGCTTAAAATGGACCGTAATGCCCTTATGACCATGCAACGAGAATTTTGAAAATGTGGAAGTACAATAATCTTAGTTACTGATTATTAAACATGTACATAAATTTTCACGTCAATCGGAGGTCTAGATTAGGAGATATGCGCATTAGCGTATGTAATAAACTTTTTATTAATTAAACGGCGCGATTAGCGCATAGCCTATCTAAACCCGATTTTCGGTACCAAAACTTTTACCCACTAATGTTAAATAATATTTTGGGATTTTTGAAGATTTTTAATTATTTTTAAACTGATCTTAAGCTAGGCTTATCGCCTTAATTCGGTTAATACCGAATTTACCCTTTTCGGTCATAAAATGATTTCTACAAGGAATTTTGATGCGAGTCCAATTGCTACTGATTTTAAATAATAAATGTAATGTTTTGAGCCTGTTTAACTAATCAGAAAACCCAAAATCGTATTTTGATTGTACGTCGCTTAAAACGGGTTTATACGCGTATTATACGCGTAGTTTAGGCTTAAAACCATTTTGACACATAAGGATTATTACCAACTAATATAATCTGTTAAAAATAAGTTGTATACTGATTACTTCAGTCCCGAACATCGGGGTTACGTTAAATCCCTTTTATAATCTCTAAAATGACCAAAATACCCCTACGGGGCATAATTAATGATTAATCTCGTTTTGGGCATTATGGAAGATATCATAATGATATCACAACATATTTAAAGCATATTAACTTAGGAAACCTGTTCGCGACCCTTGTGGTTACCCGTTACGCCTCTGGCGCGTTCGGTTCGGTTTATGTAACTAGTTTGCATAAATTAGCCGAAACGGGTCAAACCTTATCCTTTTTATCTCAAAATCCAGAATGTGTTTAGTTTACCCATATTATACAAGTCTTCGAACTTGTCGGGTATAAATCACATTCTATTCCGGTCTTCGCTTAATCATGCGTTTGAACCGTAAACCTCTCTTAAAACTAACCGGTCTAAGTTACGACTTAAATAAGACCCGTTAGTAATCTAATAGGTTAATAAAACCTTCGTTCCAGATTGAGAGCCCCAGTAGAAGTACTCGTGCTTGCTGATTAGAATATACGGCTAAGTATAAATTGCATTGCTAGCTCAGGTAAATACTTTTAACTTATTTTCCCTTATACGGGCTTGGGATACGGTATTATAAAAATACCGCTTGGTCGGGTGTAGAAACCTTTTAATCGGAGATGATTAAATTGCATAATCCTGTTTTAATCGGTATTGATTGATAACAAATAACATTGGGGGTTAATGACCGTGTCCTGGATATCCTTGGCTCATTTTAAAAAGTGAATGGCCACGACGTAAGCACAAGGTGTAGGCAAAACACCTCCTGTTGCATATGTATAACGTATACTCACTCGTAAGGGTATCTTCTTGTGAGATTATATTTGTGGTGTGTCGATTAATCTTGTCCGGCTTGTATTGTATAATCACCGGCCCTAAATGTTGGACAACCATGTAAATCGGATACAAGATTTTTATTAATAGAATTGTCCCAAGTATAAAAGATTAATTTTGCCTCTGTGCATTTTAATCAATGTGTCAAGATATTTTGTGCCGTTTGCACTCGAATCACTTTTCAAACTCTTTTTCCAAAATGAATCAGTTAATTGTATTTACCAGTGTAAACTGACGTATTTTCCAAAAAGGTTAAGTGACAGGTACTATGCGAAATTGGCTGGGAGCTCAGGGCGTCACTAGGGAATCTTGCAAGTTCTAGATGCCTAAAGTCTGTTGAACAGTTTTCCTTTATTGATCCGCCTGTGGATCCTTTACCTTCCGTTGTAATACTTTGACATTACTTATATTCGGAATGTAATATATTTATCTTTTGCTTCTGCTGTGCATTATTATATTGTGTTGTTTGACCATGATGTTGCCAACCACGTCACGATACTCCCCCACCGGGCCCACCGGTGACACGTGGAAAATCGGGGTGTGACAAGGACCCCTCCACTTTGCTTTTATCCACGCCATTTTCGTCAAGAATCTTCCCTAGCCTTGAGCTAGAGGTATAACACTTAAAACTCGTTTTTGAACTATACTAAAGCGGTTAAAAGGATTTTTGTCGGTTAAATCTCGTTAAAATGCAAGATGATGATAAAAAGTCTACTAAAAACATGTAAAGTGGTGGTTAATAGCATCTAACTTGTGTAAAAGTTGTAGTATTTGAAATATGTGATTATTGAGACCCGATCTATGATGTGGTAGCTCGAATCATCGTTTAACCCGACTTGGTAAGATCATGGATCTTAACATAAGCTTGTTTTGATTAGCACAAGGGTTAAAAGGTGAAACTCTACCACACATGAAACATGAACTTGTGTAAAAGTATTTTTACTTGCAAAATAGTGTTTAAAACTAGCAGATCTACGTATCTGCAAGTGGTATTTTCAAAGAACCACACATTTAAGAAACCATGTATTTCAAGGGATGGATCTTACACAAACAAACATGATATTTTATAAACCACAAGTGTGTAAACACTTGTGAGATGAAAAGATCCGACAAAGAACTAGTTTTGTCAAATGTTACTAGAAGTTGTAAAGACGGATTTCTCTAAAAACGAGGTTTTTACGAGGTTAAAATTTCCTTATATAAAGATCCACAAAATATAATGGGATTTACACTATAAATTCGGAAAAACTACAAGTTCATGCGATTATGCGATTTACATACTTGTGGACTAGTTAAAATGTTGAAAAGTTGTTTGATAATGTTGAGAACATTGATTGATTGATTTGTTAAAAGAAAATGATACGCTTGAAGGCGTGGCCACCTCCAGTTACAGAGGAAACTCTGGCGAAATTTTCCTAAAAACCTAACACTTAGACTTATTTACACTACAAGTGTTAGAGTCATCTTTGACATGTTTTCGAAACATAAATTTCGCCATGGCTTTATTTACTAAATATTCGGAGGTGGGATTTTCACAAAATGTTAACGTGATAAATATATTTTTCACACACTGTTTATGATCATTTTGTGAAGTACATAAATATTATTTTTAGAGTAAAAATAATATTTACGAAAGTTAACGAATCCAAAATAATACGAACGCATCCACCATAAATATTTAAGTTACATCGGTAATTATATTACCACTCGATTGTTAAAACGTAACTTACACGATTACGGAAATATTTATGAACGCGTATTTTAACAACGTATTTTGGATAAACACTTATATATTTTGGAGTTGGAAATATATAAAGATTAAGTGAGACTTAATGATATAATTCGAAAGCACATGTACTGAATCCCCCATCCTTGGGAAGGAGATTAACTACCAAGCATATATATACAGAACGTAAACACGAAATAGTTGTCTAACTATTTCCCAAAGAGTTAACTATAAAGCTAAGGCACGGCCGTCCGTCTAATAGAATTAGCACTTGTAGGTCGTCGCACAGCTTTCTGATTTGGAGATACTTGGTAGAGACGCTTCACTGTGAGTTCATGTCCCCCTTTTCTCTAACTGTTTTCAGTTTTCTTAACTGCGGGGGTGAAATACATGTTACTTTGTTTACAAGTACTATTATACACGGTATGTTAACGTAAGGAGGTTTACTACTTAGATCATGTGAATGGGTAGGCAGAACACCGAGGGACTTAAGCGGTAGATCTATCTGGGTGTAGCGAGCCCAACTCTAGGCCCAACAGAACGGACCTCTGTGAGGACCAACAGAACGGACCTTGAGTGACTTGGTTGCCCGACGCAAAAATCGGCTAGGGTTGAGTCTTCCTACTTGCATTTCACACATGCTAATGGCCTTGCAAACCATTGGTGATCTCTTTTCCTTACACTGCTACATACCAGGAAAATTTTATACTTACAAGTGTTTTACTTACTCACTTGCACATGAACTCGCTCAACATTATTGTTGATTTTTCAACTTACATGTATTTCAGGAAATTAACGAGATCTGGCACGGTATGGCATGTTTTCCGCTGCACTAGTTTCCGAGGTCATCCGGGGTTTAGGGGATGTGTCTCTTTCCTGGACAAGACACAATCCTTAAACCATGTTTACGTTATGTTTAAGTTGTAATGTCTGTTGAAAAAGATTATGTTTGTTAGGGTGTGTTCCCGTTAAAACAATGGTACTGTATTTGGTTTTCAAAACTTAATGGATGATCTTGCATGTTTTTAACTCATATAGCTTTGTTATGATTAAGCTATGGTATTAAGAAGTCACACCAAAATTAACCACGCTTCCGCAAAGCCAGGGTGTGACACCTTTAGCCTAAGCCCAAAACCGAAAGTCCTTTTGATATGTGCCGTGTTATATGATACACTAGAGGTGTGATAGTCATACAAACCTATCATTACAGAATTTCATGTTTGGTTTTGAGTGTTATACATACTAGCAAATTACACGCTAGTTCATATTTTAAACCGAGAGGAGAGTTTATTGTGAGGGGCGTGTAGCATGTCTATAATCCTAAGCATGCTAGTTTTGAATAGACAAGTCTTAAGTTTTAGAAATTGCATCAATTGCTTGTCGGACTGTCAATCTTGATTGTGTCAGTCTATGGAACGGGTATGACTTGGGACTTAAATTGTTGCATCAGTTAAGGGGTTTAGAAGTGTTGTTACAATTGTGAGTAGTTCCGTATCGGTTTGCTTGAGGACAATCAAAGGTCAGTGTGGGGATGTGATGGAGAGTGTGAAACATGGGGGTTTAAGTGTTGATTTTACGTGGTTTAGCTTGTTTTATATGATTGGAATTGGTTTATTGCGAGTGTTTGTATGTTTGCAGGCAAAACACATGAATTTGGTGCGGTTAAGGTGTTTAAAAAGAAGGTGGACTTGTGGCTTACGGCTGGTGGACTAGGCTTACGGTTGAAAGAAAAACCATACATGATGTTGTTTGAAATTTATTAAAAGGTTGGAAAGAGACATTATTGGCCAACCTTGAATATATATACACATGTAGGACAAATAAAGGAGGCCTATTATAATTAAACTTTGGAGGAGTTTGTGGCATCCTTCAACATAAACAAGCAAAAGAAACAGAGGCATGCACATGGAGTTTACGTATTGGAGGATGGGTCTTACAACTGGGAGTTGTGACAGCAATCATTATTATTTTGGGCTCCCAACTGCATGGGCTTCACTATCACGAAATATAGGCAACTATAATTTATAATTTTGGGCTCGGGAATCAAGGAGGAACATCATTATTATTATTATTATTATTATTATTATTCCGATATTGGCAGCATCCTTATGTAAAACGTGGGCCGTAGACTTTTGGAGATGAACCATCGATTTGGTGGCAGTAACATCATCGAATATTGTGGCCCTTAAAACACATCGCTATTCTATTCAAGATTTTTGTGAGCAACATGACATTATTTTAGTGGGCATCATCTCGATTTTGGGCTCTATAATTTATTCATCAAGCCCATCGACACTTTTGGGCTCTATAATTTATTCATCAAGCCCATCGACATATTGGGAGCCATTACACATTATTTTTGGCTTCCATTCCATCGGTTGGGTGGCAGCCATTTATAACACTTTTGGGCTCCATAAAAAATCAGCCCAACTTGAGAATCATTACCATCGAGATTTTGGCAGCCACAATAGACTTCATCATCATCGACTTTGGGGCGATACTTCATATTTTTTTTTCTTTTCTCTCAATCTATCATCTCTCATCAGCATCAATCGATCCGCCACTCACCATGTCATCATGCCTTCAATCTCATCTCAAGCCTTTGAAGATCGAACGAGTATCATGAGCGGCTATATCTCTCGTGGACACTTCGGGTGAATGATTTTGTGATATACTTATAATTCTAGTTTCTGTTTTGTATTGAGATTTGGATTTGTAGTCGGGTGACAGCCGACTATTTGCGTGATTATATAATTTGTGTGACAGACAAATCCTGAGTGACAGTCAGAGTTATAATTATGTTTGGAATCCAATTATGCTTTTGTTAATTGAATGATTCCTATCTATGCTTGTTTTAATATTTATGATAAATTAATATTAAGATTTTGAACTGCATAGGTAATTGGTAGATGTGACAGATTTACTATTCAATCAAAAGCATCCAATAAAATCAGAAATAGGTTATTAGTAATTACAGAATCTGAATCCCGGAGTGATCACCTTTTCTCATCATTGTTTATTACAACTCAATCTTTTTCTTAATTGCAACTTGTTTCATGTGTTTTTAATTCCATATCAGTTTTATAATCATTAGTTAGTTTAGTAAAATTTACAAACAAAACGTGTAACACTAACCACATGCTCCTCGTGGATTCGAACCCGGCTTACTCTGTCTATAGGTAAAGTTAGGTTATTTTTTTTTAGTGGCCCACGACAGCCTCATCAGCTAGATAGAGCGTGTGTTGAATATTGTATAGAATAGAGTGAAATCAAGTACGAATTAAAGGTTTTGTGATGTATAAGCCGCTTCATACGAAGGGAGTCCCTTCGTACGAACGGACATCTTTGTTGGTTCGTACTAAGCACAAGACATGAGTAGCTTCGTACGAAGGCACCCATAGTGGGTTCGTACGAAGCCAAGGAGCCTATAAATGTAGGTGATTGGGTCTTGTATTGGACAAGCTTTTGGTTCCCTAAAGGGAGATGCTGTCCAACTTGTTTCACGGGTATGTAACTTCAAACATTGAATAGAAACTAGATTAAATTGACTTGTTCGATGTTGATTCTACTTCTACTCATTTCTTATCAATAATAATCAACCGAACCAGTTATTTCGGGACCAAAGCTCCGTCAAACTCGCCAGATCCTAGACTTTCTATTGGCATCAAAGCTACAGTACCGATTCAATCGATCTAACAGTTTATTGAATCACCTACGGTCATAGATTTTGGATGTGTAGGGAGTTTTGACGTTAAAACATAGAAAAACATCAAATTGAATCACCAAGCATAAATTAGTGATCACCTCAGTAAAAGGGATCATAAGGTATGTAAAATTTCACCATTTGGCTCCATCCTAAATTCTGGATGAACACATAAGATTCGAAATTTGTGCTTGCATGATTATTGTTTGGATGAAATTGGAATAAAATCTTGTCTAGGGATAAACCCTAGTCATTAGCTTGTTGAATTTTTGCTCATCCTTATGAAATTCATGATCACCAATATAGGTGTTTAGTGGGTTTTGTAGAAAATTGTTAAACACTAGGATTATGATTGTCACTCTAGTGTATTTTGAGCTCTATAGAGTAAAACCAGAATGTTGATGTAAAAATTTGACATTTAACTTATCTAATTGATGTTTAATCTTGGCTAAATAGTAGTCATGAACTTGAGTGTTAATTTTATGAAATTATGCCCTTTAGGTGTTTGTAGAAATGCCTAAAAGAGAGCTAAATGTTGGAATTTTGAACTAAAATGCATATTAGTATGTTATGACGAATTATGCAATATATGTTATGATAAGAGTTCTAAACGAAAGATTGGTTGAATTCTATAGGCAAGGAAACCGGAACGTCGAGCGGACAAGCCGGTGGCGATACCCGTTTAAAAGGAGCGCTTTGAAGGGACGCAACTATTAGTTTCGTCAATTGCATAAAAATGTTTAGTTATAGCTTGATAATAATATCGTAGTGTGATAAAGGCATTTGATGTGTCATTGAAGTGACGGAGTTCACTCGATAGATCAAACGAGTCAATTTGAATAATTAGAGTATGTTGGTAAGCCATAGAAGTGACGAAGTTCACTCGGCAAACAAACAGATCAAAATAGACGGTGAAAGTATGATTGGTTTAAGTAAGTACGGGTTTTAAAAGAACGATTAGAATCGTTTGGTATATCATAAAAAATGGGTTAAAACAATATTTGGAATAAGTTTGGTTGTCATGGAAGTGAAAGTCCTCACTCGACAACCAAACAAGTCAAAACTATGTTTTTAAAACGACAATGTATGTAGAGACTTGAAAGCCACTTAATGTGCTAGTGATAGAATGCGAAATGCCATGTAATGGACACACCAAGTTTGATTTTAAGAACCCTTGATGTTGGGTCAAACAATTAGAAACTTACTTGCAAAATTTGCATAAAGCGGCATGCTTGAAATATTGAAAACAAGCATAATTTCTATTGCGTGCGTAAAACCATGTAATGGTAATGATACGCTAAAGTTGACAAGCCCGGGGAATGGGTAATTAAGTATAGAAATCAATAAGATTGAATGATGTAAAATATGCCATATAACAAATGGGTCGAATAATCGAAATATGGAATTATGAACTATTTGTTTATAAGCCAGTTTCGATGCGAATAAATAGGATGAATGGATCCGTATTTTTATTACGGACGCATAGGAAAAAGAATCGCCTAAAACGGACATGTAGATAAAAAGTTATGTACATTAGAAGTTTGAATTTTTGGAAAATTTGGTGCTGGGAAAAAATGCAGGTCCAAAACCTGCACCCGCTGGAAAAAGGGTTCCCCTGCGGCACACGACGGGGGAAGGTAATACCGGCGCGACACGCGGGACCGCTCGCGGCCCGCGAAAGATTAAGGGGAGTCTGTCGCGGGGCGCGACAGACCTATTTCTGAATTTTAATTTTTGTTTTCATTTGTATGGTATTAGAACTTGATTATACATGTTTATATGTCATCAAAACTAACATTTGAGATGGTTTTGATGTTAGGTGACGTAGATGATATCCCCGTATTCCGATCAAGCTTATAGCAAGAACCGAACACCGTAATTTTGAGGCTTCCGCAAACAATGTCTTTTGTCTAGTTTTAATATGGAACATGTAACACTTAATGCTACAATATGCTGTCTAAAAATTAGTATGGATGTAGAATCCTAGATACTTATTTTTGTAAGCACTTAAAACGTAACGGGAAACTTTTGTAATCCGTCTTTTCCTTAAATTAAATGTGTATTTAGTAGAATTATCATGGTAAAATGAGATGGGTCTTACAACACATGATCATAGCTCATGTTTATTTTAACTTATTGGCTTCGTGAATTTTGGAATTAAATCTCAAAATTCTTTGGTTGAAGTCTTGTGTTTCTAAGAAAACACCTAGTTCACCAACAACCATTGGCTCTGATACCAACTTCTGTCACACCCCAAAAACGTCGCACCGGAAATACAAACGTGGCGCTGGCGAAGGTTGGTTCCCATAAATGTCTTAGTGGTCGATGCATTGTTTATTTTGGACACTTTAACTTATTTAAAACATAAAGTTTAAAGTTTCAAATGTAAACCACAACATAGTTTGTTTGACCCTTATGGGTCTTAGTACACACGATCCCAAGCAGTTTTAAAAAGTGTCCAAACATTATTATTTATTTACAATCACATCAAATAACCACATGACAACATAAGGCAAAATCCTCGAAGCCGAACTCATGTACCTAAAGAACATGTAAAAATCAATTGTCAACACAATGGAGGGTGAGTTCACATATCTAAATTCATTACAATTTGTATAAGGAAAAACTTTCTTATTATAGATTTTTAAATGTTAAAACATCCATATATGTTTAAGAAAGTTAATTTTATTTCCTTCATAAAATCCGAGGGTGAATCATCCAAAAAGGTTTATTTGAAAATTTTCCAATGAAAATTTATACCCATCGTTTAAATATTAAATTATGTCATTCTTTCAGTTTCGTAAGTTTACAAGACGTTACGAGCTATATACTATGATTGAGGTTCTAATCAATACTAGACAACTATAGAATAAAATTCGCCGCTATGTGGACCGGAGCTACCGGTCACGACGGGGTTGTCAACCCGATAGATCTATCAACAATTCCACGTGTGCAATACTTAATGATTTAAAATAGCAAATATGCATCCGTTGTGCTCTCCTCAAATGCATCAATATATATAACCTACTGGATAACAATTTAATATCTAATGTTGCACAAATTCCCGCCGTCCCCCATGCAATATAAGCTAGACTTGCTACTTACATCCTGGTGACCCGGAAAATTTGACCAAGTGAGATTCAAGATATCTTTAATTTCTTAGGATCGTTTTAACCAAAAAAACCGTAATCTTTCCCCGTTTCTCCCTGAAACATATTTATATCAATCAAATCCCGTTTCCTCCAAAACAATTTTAAATCATACACATTTCCAAATCCATGTTTTTCTATAAAACATACCATATCATTCAAAAATCATATTTTCCATGAAAATATACTTTTAGATAATTCAAGGCCTAATTTGTTGGAAAATTAGTGAAAGGATATTTAGTTAATTTATAATTGAGTGAAATTATAATTACTAATTAAACTCGTCATATGGTGAAACTCTTGAGTAAAGTTTTAATGATGGCATTTGATGAGTTTTATTAGAGTTTAAGTCTATAATTATTGAGACTCTTAACTCTTCATATGGTGAAACTCTTGAGTAGAGTTTTATTGATGACATTTGATGAGCTTTATTAGAATTCAAGTATATAATTATTGAGACCCTTGACTCTTGAAAGAAAACTCTTGGATATTTAAAAGTAGGCTATGTGCCTAACTTGACATATTAGAAAAATACAAGAGAAGTTATGTGACAACTGTAAAAAATCCAGGTATCAGTACAATTAATTAATCATGGTTAGTGCTTAATGACTGTGCAGAATTTAAATTAACTGCTTTCTGATTACTGTCTTATACACACGTGTGCATCATACATTGTTTAATGTCATATCATTACTGCATGAAAACTATATTGCCTTAAATAATGCCTTAAGTACAGTTAGCATAGTCATCTGATAAATCAGGAAAATGCTGACAGAACTCAGCACATAGACAGACAGTGCATTTAGACACAGAATGAGCCAGAAATTAAGTATTACACTAGTAAAGTGTGTAGGAAAGTAAGGATCATAAAACGGCCTTGATAGTGATAGTTTAAGTGCCGGAAAGTGCCTAAAACTCACCAAAGGTGCTGAATTCAGCAAAATTCAGCAAAAATCAGCAAATTAATACACTAATATTATGCAGAAAAATGGTAAAATGGTCCTGAATGCTTTCCTAAGTGTTGGGAATCAAAAGTATCACAAAAGATACCTAATGCACACTAAACTGCAAAGTTTCGCACTTTAACAAACGAGTAACCAACCGAACAACCGGACACTACCCGAAATATCAAAATTTCACTAGAAGCACTGTTTTAACATTACCAAGCTAGTTATGGTCACCAAACATCATAACACCTCCTAAAAATATCTAATAACTAAAACACGTAACTAGACACTTGGATTCCAACCATGATCTAACCATAACATTACAACCTAGCCTAAGACCCCCGCCACCTAGTTCACGGCCCAAGTGACCCCCACCATGTTGATTTTATTTAATTATAAAATTAGATTTGGTTCCCTCATGGATGACATATTACACACAAGATAACCTAAGAACTTGGTTTATAAAAGGACTTGTAGGATTATAACCTCACTCCACACACACTAAAACACACACAAATTCTCTCCTCCTTCCCCTCTCTTGATCTCGGCCGAACCCACACACCCTATCACCACCATCATCCAACCTTCTTCCACTCATTCTATTACTACTCAAAGGTGCTAGAAGACGTATGATGAAGCTAGGAGCTTCCGGAAGTTGAAGAACCTTCACCGTTTGCTTTTATCCACTTCATTTATCCTCTTGATCATCCCTAGCCTTGTGCTAGTGGTAAGAGTCTTGATCTTGCTAGTTTACTCCTATTTTAAGTGGTTAAAGAAGAATCATAATCAAGAACTTAAAGAACACTAAAGATCATAGGAAGTAAACATGAACATAAGCATGTTTAATGGAGAAACTAAGTTGTTATTGTGTTGTTTTGCTTGTTGATTGTTATTTGTTCATGTATTTGATGTAGATCATCATATGATCTTGTTAGATCATGATTAAAAACATAATCTAGCAAGATGAGAGAATAGAAATGTTGTAGGGTGATAGATCATCCACACATGAAGCATGAACTTGAATGAACAAGTGGTTTTCTTGAAAATATGATTAAAGAAAGTTAATAATCATATAGATCTAAAGATTTATGAATGGTTTTTCAAAGAAACCAAGTTAAAAATATAATTTTTGTTAAAACTTGGTTCTTACATAAACAAACTCTATTTTTAGTGGTTAAACAAGTGTAGAAACAGTTGTGAAACAAGAAAATTTCATAAAGGAACATTTTTAGAAAAATATGATTTGAAGTTGTAAAAATCTAACTTCTTTAAAAATGAAGTTTTTAGAGAACTAATCACATTTTAAAGGGTAACAAGACTTACTAAGAACATTAGTAAGTTACTACAAATTTTTACAAATATTCAAGTTCATGAAGTAGTAGGAAATGCATGATTTTGGCAAAATTGGTAAGTAAAGGATGTTTATTATTGTTGGTGAATTGATTGTGATGATTTTTACAAAAGAAAATGATATGCTTGAAAGCATGGAAACCTCCATTTTTAGGGGAAACTATGGCAAAATTTTCTAAAAATATAAACACTTAGAAAAATATTTTAAACAAATATTTACAAGTGTATTTTAACCATGAATTTCCTACATAAACTTTGCCATAATTTTTGTTACAAAAATATAAATATTGGAGGTTGATTTTCATAAATAAAAGTGACTAAATATGTATTTAGGAAATAGATATTTAGAGGACACAATGTGTGTGATTATTTGTATATTTTGTGTATTAGTTATATTATTTTAGGACATGAAATAATATAACATATTAAAATACCAAGAATTACAATCCAAAATATTACCAAGATTCCAACAAATAAAGATACGCATTTACACCAAATATTGGTAAAACCGAACTATGGAATAAGACTTACAAAAATATTCCGGAATTTATAAGTATATTTTGGTAAATAATATTTTGGACACCAAGGAAACAAAAAAAAAAATATATGATTTTTACAACTACTACAAAAATATATCATATTTTTTACAAGGAAAAATATATTATTTTTGACAAGTACGAAATATATATTTTTCTTGAAATTTTAGAAGATATATTATTTTTAAGAAATATATGTCTTCTTACCCAAACATGAAATACGATATTTTTGGGTAAAATATATATATTCTCAAATAAATATGAAACATATTATTTTTGGAAGAAAAAATGAGTTTAATGATGCTTTCTAAGTTAAGACTTGAAAATATATTAATTTTTGAACTTATGAGAAATTACAAATATTTTTGACAAAGAAAAATTATAAATAATTTTTCTTAAGTAACATCCCTTAAAATATATACTTTGGGAATATATATTGAATCATTATTAAAGAAAATATTCCGGAATGATTAATATGAAATTAAGTATAAAGGATACTTAAGGAATACAATAAAAATACGTATTCTCGTACGTATAAATTCACAACGGAATACGGCCATAATGCATGGCAAAATATACAAGTATAAGATACCCCATCCTTGGGAAGGAAATACAAGCATAAATACTTGGGAAGTATTAAGTTAATATATATTGCTTTAACAATTATTCCCAAATTTAATAAATATAATTTAAGTTAAAATATTAATTATTTTAACAAATAATTGTATACTTGGAATAATAATTGTATACTTAGAATAATAATGAAGACACTTTGAAACATAACTCAAAAACACTAATTAATACTAAGACAAGGCACGACCCGCTCGTCTAATGGACCGTAGTACGCATGTAGGTAGTCGTGCGTTCTAGAGGAAGCTTTGAGTTACATCGGATACAAGGAACGCAAAACTGTGAGGTCATGTCCCCCTTTTCTTTAAACTGTTTTTGTTTATAAATTCGTGGGTGAAGTACATGTTACTAAATGTTTATTGACAATTACAAATGGTATGGTTAGGTAAGGAAAATACTGTTAGATCATGTGATTGGGTAGGCGCACTCTTAGGGCCATTAATCCTCGCGTTAGGACCGAGGGACATGAGTGATAGATCTATTTGGGTGTAGCGAGCCCACACCCATGTGGACCAGGGTGGCCCATGAGGTGACTATGTCTTACAGCCGGAGGCCCGGTGCAAAATCTGCCAGGTTTGAGTCTTCCTACGCCATTTCACGTATGTTAATGTATTAGCTACACATTAATTGATCTATTCCCTGTTGCTTCATACCGATTTTCATATACACACATACATACTTACAAATGTTTTCAAGGATGATTCGTGCACACACACACAACTCACATGAACTCGCTCAACTTTTGTTGTTGTTTCAGGAAATTAAGTAAAGTTGGATGTTTCAAGTAAAGTTGATCTAGCGGGCGTTTGGATGTTTCAAGTAAAGTTGAGAATAAAAGGTGTCGTCCTATGTCTGAGGATTTGGATTGTGCGTCTTATTCTAGATAAGACACAACTTTCAAAGCCTAGTTTAAATTAATGTCTTTTGTCGAGTCTTTGTGAACTCTAAAACAAGTTGCATGGTTTGTACTCGAATTTGATGTCTGTGTTTTAAACAATGTTGTCATGTTCTAAACTAAGTTAATGGATGATCACTTTTGGTTTTATCATATAGCTATGTTAAGATTGAATGCAATGATATTAAGCAAGTCACACCATAATCACGCTTCCACAAAAGTCAGGGTGTGACAAGATACAAGAAATATACATGAATATATGGAGAGTTATTGAAAAGAAGAAATACTTGAAGACCCATGTGTTGGGTACTATCAAAGGAACAGATAATTAAAGGCAAAACTGGATCAGAGTAGTGGATCCAGAATAAGCAAAAGTTATGTAATCAAGTCTCTCCCCTTGAAAGTGGTTTCAACATCTGCTGACCTCCAAACTACTGATCATTACAAACTGCTGATCTACAACTGCTGCCCAAGTCAAAGACTGTTGGAAGACTAAAGCTCTGCTGGTCAATCTACTGCTATGGGTCAAGCTCTGCTGGATATGTCAAGTACTGCTGGGTTCACATCAGTGGAAGGATGTAGCAGTAGTTTAGTTTATATTATGAAATGTAATGTATAGCAGTAGTTAACATAGCAGTACTTGTATAGCTCAGTTGTTAGAGTTTGTTAGGAGGTTAGATGTCACTTTCATGGTGACGTCAGCTTAGATGCTTCAGTGGTTTGTTCGTGCCTATAAATAGAACAGTACTCTGCACTGTTCTATTTAGCTCTTCACCATCTTTCTTCCTGTACGAACAAATCGTTGTGAGCTCAGGCTGAGGGGGAGTTTGTAAGTATACATGCAAGTGTAATCAGTGTTTGAAATAAATTTAAGTATTCGATTCAATTGTTGAAAATGTGTGTTGAAAGCATTTCTCCTGTTTGATTGTGAAAAGTTTGTTTCCATTTATATTCCGCTGCACTACTCTTTCATTGTTCATCTTATTTCAAACATAAATCACAATCAAAACCAAAATCAGATCCTAACAATTGGTAACAGAGCTCGGACAATCAAATTTGATTTAACAATCATTTTGACATAAATAGTTCAGCTCAAAATCGTTGATACTGATAGTTTGTTCGTTTTGTTGAAAAACAATGTAAGGTTTAATCACCATCAAAGTTGATTAATCAGTGCCTGTAAAACAACCAGGATGACGTCACAATCACAAGATGATAAGAATAACATTGGCTCTCTTTTCAAACCACCTATGCTTAAACGTAATGAATACAACATCTGGGAGAGAAGGATGGGTCACATCCTTGCTCAACAGAATACTGGATGTTAGAGATCTGTTGTTTTTGGACCACATCTTCCCATGGTGTCAAGTGCTGAGGATTCAAAGAAGTTCGAACCTAAAAAACCTGAAAATTATACTGAAACTGATTTCCAAAAGTTCGAACTTGATGCCAAAGCATTTAGCATCATTGCATCTGCATTACCCAATGAAATCTATGCTGGAATGTTACA
This sequence comes from Helianthus tuberosus, assembly GCA_030545235.1. Classification (NCBI taxonomy): domain Eukaryota; kingdom Viridiplantae; phylum Streptophyta; class Magnoliopsida; order Asterales; family Asteraceae; genus Helianthus; species Helianthus tuberosus. Next base: position 22,154 of record JARYGA010003729.1, on the reverse strand, counting down.
TTGTAACAGTGCCAAAGAGCTATGGGATGCACTGAAGGAATAGTTTGGGGGAACGGAAGAAGTTATTGAAAATAATAGGGAAATTCTGAATCAGCAGTATGAAACCTTTTGTCACATCAAGGGTGAATCATTGACCCAACAGTTTGAGCGATTTAGCTGTCTCATTAGTGAGCTAAGACTTGTTAAAGTTACATTTCCAAATTCAACTCAAAATAGAAGGTTTCTTAGATCACTACCTGAAAAATGGGATACAATTGCTTTTGTAACTAGAAATTCAGCTGAGTTCAAAGATCTGACCCTGACCCAACTTCATGGTAGACTCCTGACCTATGAAAGGGAGTTAAACCAGAAAAAAAAGTTGCAAGAGTCTGGCAAAGTTGCTGATGACTATTCATTTGGCAGCACAACTCTTTTTGGTCAGGAAGAATCTGGTAGCAGTAGTAAGGATCAGAGTTTTGATCACTTTATTGATATAACTGCTGGTGGAAGTTTTAACAACTCTGATTCTCACACTGCAAATTATGCTTTTGCTGTAAATTGTGAAAACCAGATGTCAGATAATTTATGTTTTGAACTAAATGATTTGCAACACTTTGATCCCACTGACTTAGAAGAGATGGACATTTTGCATCAATTGGCTTTGCTTAGTGTAAGAACAAGCAAATTCTATAAAAGAACATGGAGAAAATTTCTAGGCTTACATGGGAATTTAAGGGTTGGGTTGGATAAATCAAAACTGAAGTGCTACAAGTGCAATTGGCTAGGTCATTTTGCTAGGGAGTGCAGGAGTCAAACCACTGGTCCAATAATAACTCATCCCAGCTCAAACCCTAGACCTCAACATCAAAGCACTGTGCAATATACCCAATATACCCCTGCAGCACATGTTAACACTGCTCACTATGCTGCAACCCCTGTGCCTGTGCATTATGTTCAAACCACTATTCCACAAATTCAGTATATTCAAACCCCTGCCACTCAGGCACAAGTGCAACCTGTTGCACCTCAACAAGCTGCTCCAACAGTGGTACAACCAGATCAGCAAAGCTTTTTCACCCAAGGCTTTGTTGAGTGGAGCAGCATGCCTGATGAGCTTGGTGATGAAAATTTTTCTCTCTATGCTTCTAATGATACTTTTAATGATGAATTTTGTTTGATGGCATTAGAGTCAATACCAGAAGGGGTAGAAACTGAAGGTGAACAGCTAAGTGCTGAAACAGTGGATGAAGTGGCTGAAGCAGTGGTTACTGCTGTTGCTGGTGAACTACTGCTGGGAGAAAATTCAGAAACCCTGATTGAACCACTGTCTGACCCTTGGTCCAAAGAAGACAAAATAGAAGAGGAAGAGAAGAAAGCAAGTGAGAAAGAAGTTAGAGCTGATGAAGAAGGTGATCATCAATGTTATTGTGCCATGATGGCTGCTGCTAAGGTATCACCTCAAGTTCTTGAAAAACTGTGTTCAGACAAATGTATTATTGCATTTGCTAACATTAAAGAGGTAAACGAAAACCTTAGGGATAAAGTCTTATATGATGAAGTCAAATTTGAAAAGTCATTGAAAGAACTTAAAAACAAATTGACTGAAAAAGATAAAGAAATCAGCTGTCTCAAAGAAGAGCAAAGCATAACCAAGACTCAATTCCAAACTATGGTAGAAAAATACCAAGTTTGTAAAAAGGAATTGGAATCCACCCAAATCACTTGTGAAAAATGGGTGGATTCTTGCAAAGGTTATGAGGTCATGCTTGAAAAACAAATTAAAAGCAATGTGAAATTTGGTGTTGACTTTAGAAAACATGATGAAATTGAAAACAATGTGTTGGTGCACTGAATGTCTGTTTACTACGTCTTAGTTGAGTCTTAGGTCTTGATAGGTTAGATTGGAGCTTGGATATGAAAAAGTGGATCTTAGAGTGTAATTTCGCTCATAATGACACTTGTGTCAATAGAAGCGAAATCAGGTTATGATGTTAACTTGGTGATTCCGCTCGTATGTGAACTTGATGATTCCGCTCGTAATAGACGTGTGGTTTGGAGCGGAATCAGGCGGTCTATAAATAGGTTTCGGCTGAGTTCATTTGTAACGTTTGGAGCGGAAACAGGTCTTGGTGTAGGTGTCGAACTTCTGTCAAAATTCTTTCAGAAACACGTGTAAAGACTAGCAATCAGTAATAGAAAGAAAGATTAAAAGGAAACAAGTTGTTGTGACTCCGTTTACTTTGATTCCGCCTCTGTAAACGAAGATGAACTGCTTTTACTGACATTTAGGGTCACGCACACGGTCCAACACAATGCTTCTAAAGAATCTGTTCAAACCATTGTTGAAGTTATTCCCACAAACAAGGATGGCCAAGAGGTTAAAATAACTGACAAACTTGGTAACAAAATTACTCTGGAAAGATCTGTGGGGTCCTCAACTTTTGAGGAAATTGAGAAATACCAATTTAAACCCACATGGTCTGATGAGTGTGACATCCTTGAGAACTTCAAACCAATGGATTTCATAACCACTGATGGTGTAAAAGCTCCAAAAGCTAAGGTCATTCCTATCAAAGATATCCCAACAGTGGTTCAAAACTCTGTTGCTAAGGAGTCTGAGAAAAGGAAGAAAAGAGAAAAGATCAAAAACCTGTTTTGTGATTTTTGTGAAAAGAGAAAACATCTAACAAAAGACTGTTTTCATCTAAAAGCATATGATCTAAACAAAACAAGTGTCATTGTACATGCTGAAAGCTGCACCATCTGTGATAAAACAAACCACAAAACTCAAGAATGTGTGTATCTCAAAAACTTTGATGTAAAAAAGAATGAGTACACTGCAAAAACATCCTTAAGTTCATCAACATCATCTGTCAAGTTCACAAAGAACCAACCACTGTTTGTGCCAGTCCAAACAACTGTTACAAAATAGCTGAACCAAACATCTGTCCAAAGAGATGTTCAAGTGACTAATGCACCCCCTGCCAATCAATTCAGAAGAGGTAAGGGACAACCATCATACCAAAGGATCCCACATGTTTATGAGGCTTACAAAAGGCCTTCTAAACCAAGAGTGAAAAGACATCCTTTTGGTTATCAACAGGTGACTGGTCAAGGCTTACAAAAGGCCTTCTGCATGCTTAGATAGTCTTTGGTATGTAGATAGTGGAGGCTCCAGGCACATGACAGGATGTAAAGCCCTTCTCAAAGATTTCAAAATCCATGGAGGGGGTGATATATCCTTTGGTAATAACAGTAAAGGGAAAGTTCTGGGGTCTGGTACAATACAATCTGGTAATGTAAAATTTGAAAATGTCAATCTAATAGACAATCTAAAATTCAACCTCCTGAGTGTTTCACAAATGAGTGATAAGGGGTATGGATCATTCTTCACAAAGGAGTGTTGTAGGATTGTTGGACCAGAAATGGTTGAAAAGATTGAAGCAATAATAAAAAATGGAAAAACCAAACTTGTTGCTCAAAGAAGTGGCAATGTTTATGTAGTTGATATGTCAAAAGAGTGCCCCAGAACTGATGCCTGCCTGTTCTCAGCTGCATCAAACAAAGAGACAGAATTATGGCACAGAAGATTGGGGCACACAAATCTCAAGACAATCACTGCCATTTCAAAACAGGGGTTAGTAAGAGGTTTACCTCAAAAACTATTCACCTGTCCTGAGCATTGTGTTTCCTGCTTAAAAGGAAAACAACATAAAAGCTCCTACTAATCCATTGATGAGTCCAAAACAACCAAATGTTTGCAAATGCTACATATGGATTTGTTTGGCCCAGTTAAAGTCATGAGTCTCAAGAAAAAAGATATATTGTTTGGTTATAGATGATGACTTTTGTAGGTTTACATGGACTTACTTTTTACACTCAAAAGATGAGACTGCAGGCATTCTGCAAGACTTTATGAAACAGGTTGAAAAGCAGTTTGACCTTCCAGTAAAAATCTTCAAAAGTGACAATGGCACAGAGTTCAGGAACAAGGAGGTAGATGATTTCTGTGTGTCAAAAGGAATTGTGAGGCAATACAGCATTCCAAGAACACCATAACAAAATGGGGTGGTTGAAAGAAAGAACAGAACTTTGATTGAGGCTGCCAGAACCATGCTTGCTGATTCAGGTTTGCCATTAACTTTTTGGGCAGAGGCAGTAAACACTGCCTGCTATGTCCAAAACAGAGTTTTAATCAACACAGGCATCAAAAGACTGCCTATGAACTGCTGTATAAAATAAAGCCATTGATTTCATATTTCAAAGTTTTTAGCTGCCCATGCTTCATTTTAAACTTAAAAGATTCTATCTCAAAGTTTGCAGCCAAAATTGATTGTGGTTATCATCTGGGATACTCAACCACTGCTAAGGCCTACAAAGTGTTTAACACAAGGACCAAAACAGTGGAGGAGACTTTAAATGTAAAGTTCAATGAACTTTCATCAATGAAAATCCCAGCAAACCCTGCAGAATTGTTTGATCTTGATAACTTTACTTTTGAAAATACTGTTGTCAAGACTAACAGTGCAGGTCCATCAAAAGAATCATCACCAGACTATGGGTATGAAATCATCATTCCTCAACAAAAGTCTGTCACAATGGGAAGAGCAGCAGATGTTCAAAACAACTGTCAAAGCTCAACCACTGCTACCTCAACAGTTGTTGACCAAAGTAGCCCCTTAACCCCTGCTTCCACATCATCAAACACTGTTGACAAAATTCCTCAAACAGTTGATCAAAGTCAGCATGTGTCCACACCTTTACCTCCTATTCCACCACCTTTTGAAGCCACTGCCGGGTCATCAAAGTCACCAGATGTGGTTAGCTCAGATGATTCGCATCTGCAGCCATCCCCATTCAATGCCATTGTTCCATACCAAGGAGAGCTCATCTTCTTGAAATCTCATCCACCAGATCAAATTATTGGCAACATCAATGAAGGGGTGCTCACAAGAAGTCAATCCCAAAACATTTGTCTTTTTGCTGGTTTTCTATCTCTCCATCAACCAGTCAAGTACCAAGAGGCACTAAAAGACAACAGCTGGGTAGAAGCCATGCAAGAGGAGCTCCAACAGTTTAGAAGACAAAAAGTATGGGAGCTTGTACCATTGCCAGAGGGTGTAAGTCCTATTGGCACAAAATGGGTCTTCAAAAATAAAACTGATGAAAGGGGTATTGTTGTCAAGAATAAAGCCAGGCTTGTGGTTCAAGGGTTCAGACAAGAAGAGGGCATTGACTATGATGAAACATTTGCCACTGTAGTAAGACTTGAAGCTATCAGATTATTTCTGGCCTTTGCTGTCAACCACAACATCAAGGTGTACCAAATGGATATCAAATGTGCATTCCTCTATGGTAAGATTCAAGAGGAGGTTTATGTTTGTCAACCTCCAGGCTTTGAGGATCCATTTAATCCAAATCATGTCTACAAGCTGAATAAAGCTTTGTATGGCTTGAAACAAGCACCTAGGGCTTGGTATGAAACTCTTTCCACCTTTCTACTTTCCATTGGGTTCACAAGAGGTAAAATAGACAAAACACTGTTTTTGAAATGGAGAGGAAAGGATTTGATGATTGTCCAAATTTATGTGGATAACATCATCTTTGGAAGCACATGTAATAAAATGTGTGAAGAGTTCAAAAAACTCATGACAGCTGAGTTTGAAATGAGTACAATGGGTGAACTCCAGTGCTTTCTTGGTCTCCAAGTAAGGCAACTGCAAAATGGCACTTTTATCCATCAAGGCAAATATGCCAAAGAACTTTTAAAGAAATTTGAGATGGATGATTGTAAGCCATGTAGTACGCCCATTGCAACCAATAAATTAGTCATGTCTGATGAGAAGGATGATTTGGTTGATCAGACCTTATATAGAAGCATGATTGGGTCTTTATTGTACCTAACTGCATCTAGGCCAGACATCATGTTTGCAACATGTGTTTGTGCAAGATCCCAATCAGCCCCTAGAAAGTCAAACCTTATTGCTGTAAAAAGGATATTCAGATACCTCAAAGGTGCTCCCACACTTGGTATCTGGTATCCAGCTGATGGTAAAATTGAGCTTTCAGGTTACTCAGATAGTTAATTTGCTGGATGTGACAAGACAAGGAAGTCCACTTCAGGAGGGTGCCAATTCCTAGGCAATTGCTTAGTGTCTTGGCAAAGCAAAAAGCAAGCAGCTGTTTCCACATCCACTGCTGAGGTAGAGTATATAGCTACTGCAATTGTTTTTGTGTAAACATAAGTTTCCGAAGGTTTTTGGCAAACATAAGTTTCCGAAGGTCTTAAATGCATGTTTCCTAAGCTCTCAGGGTTTTGTGTACTATATGTAATTGTTTTTGTGTACAATGTGTAAAACACCACTATAGCGTATGTTTGAAAACAAAATTTTTGACTGTTTGTTTTTCGGCAACGGTTGGAGACCATTTTCGAGTACTAGGCGTTCTGTATTCGACGTTTTGATAATCTAAGTCCCCAGAGAAATATGAGGTTAGAGCCTAGGTATCTCTACAGAGAACCCTATTCGCTGTAACCTATAGCTCTGATACCAATCTGTCACACCCCGAAATTATCAGAGCATTGGCGTGACTGGACTGGTATCTTCATTGCACAGCGGAAACAAATAAGCTAAGTCTTTCTAGAAATTGAACGCCACTAAGTACTCGACTCTTCATGGTTCTCCTGTTCCAACCGTGCCTTGTCTTAAAATGCAACCTGAGAAAGAAACATGCGAAAAATCGACATAACGTTGAGCGAGTTCATAGTTTGTTTGTAAAAGATTTGAAATAAATCTTTTTGAATAACCGGTTTTTGAAGTATTGTTGAGAAAACGAATTTAAAATCATTTTCTTGTCAAGTTATACAGAACCTTTGTATGAAAACATGGTATGTGTCTTGTATAATTCAAGTATTTCTGTATGTATCATGTATTCTTGTATAAATGACGTATTCTTGTATGTATCATGTTTTCTTGTATAAATCAAGTATTCTGTATGTATCTTGTTGTTAATGGGTTGCAAGGCCATTAACATGTGCACGACATAGGAAGTCACCAAACCATAGGCATTTTTCTATAGTCGATTCACGACTGAGACACAAAAACACTACTTGGTTCTAGTTGTCACCAAGAGTGGGGCTGCCCTGACACCCGTTAGATCTAACCTTCTGGTCTGCGATCTAAGTATGTACACGATTAATGGTGCTTATGGTACCCTATTCGTGACACTATTTCTCGTATCATTCCTCAATTCTTGTATCATTTCTCAATTCTTGTAACTTGTATTTTCCCGTAGTTTAGAAAACTAGAATTCATGTATATGCATATTTCGAAAAATACGCTTGTTTGAAAAAAAACGGTATAAAACATAAGCTTTTCGTAAACCATTTGTGTCATTTAATCTTGCTCGTAAAATGGTTTAGAAATATGTAATTCTTGTATGCTTTGCAAAAAGTGCATGTCTTTCCACCCCGAAAACATTTATAAAAATGTAAAACCGTAAAAGGTGGGGTTATGAACTCACCTGAATATTCCTGTGTAAAGCTAGCTATATACGACTTCGTGATGTCGTTTCCAAGACGAGACTTGCTAGCGTGCATTCTACAATATTCCTAACATGGAATATCTAATAAGTTTCTAAATAATGCGGTAACTAATCTACGTGTTACCGAGCTCTACCGGATCGTTAGTCGAACGATTTAAGTTGTTAAGTTAACGAAAAGGACTAAGTTAAACTTTGTCGTCCCGAGAAGTCGTTTGTGTATATAGAAATATTCGTACGAAAGTAATATATAATAAACTTGTATTATATATTGCGTCTTGTATATATTTGCCATAATATACGTATATGCCGTTTCGGCGTTTGTAATAAATATAAAAAGTTATATTTATCTTGCGAAAGTATCATCGAGTTGTTTGAAGTTTGAAATAAATATAAACTATATTTATTTTGTAAAAACGAATTCATGTTGTACGTTGTTTGAAATAAATAGATAAGTTATATCTATTTTATAAAAAAAATCGTCGTTTGATATTTAAAATAAATATATAAACTATATTTATTTTAATGAAAGAATCGTCGTGCTGTTTGATATCTGAAATAAATATATAACACTATATTTATTTATAAAAGAATTCGAGTTTACGTTTGAAATAAATATAATAACAACTATATTTATTTTGTATAAAAGTTTGCGTCGTCGTCGTTTTTGTAAGTTATAAAGTGTCGGCAGAAATAACATACATTTGTAGTTATTTTATAAAAGTTACTTGATCCGTTTGCTTTAAAACATGTTTTATTTTACGGATTTTCTCGAAAAACGGGCAGAGTTTCCTCTGTTTTTGGATGCCCCGACAACTAAAGTGTCGTTATTTTTATCAAGATTCAACAATTCAACACATAATATATATAAAGTTTACGTGAATTATATTAAAATGCCAAGTATGAAGACCAAATTACTAAATGTAAACCGTTAGTCGGGTCGAGCTCGTTTGTCACGTATGTAATTAAGAACTAGTTAACGTAAATAATGTTCGCGTCCTAAATTCTTTACCGAGCCTTCGCGCCGCTTTCGTCGACTGAGTCGACCGCTGAGTTGACCGAAGCCGCTTGACCCGCACCCAGCTGACCAGGTTTGACCCGAACCATAACAATCTGTCGTTGTCCTTCTTTGACCGAACATAACCCGAGTCGAACCAAAACTACAATCTGACCCGAGACTTGAGTTTGTCCGGCTGTTGACCCGAGTTGACTCGGGTGTTGACCGAGTCGACTCGGTTTGACCGAGCTGACCAGAATCGAAGCAGAGTTGACTCGTTTTGACCTGCATTCGAACCTGTTGAACTGAATCACTGCCCTAGTCACCCTTGCCTTCTTGCAAGCCCCAAACCAACGTGAATCTGAGTAACCCAAACCAAATCTTGACGTGCAATCTGAACCGAAACAGATCTGACCCGTAGTTGAACCAAGCCACTTGAACTCGAACCTAACCAAGTTGAACCCGAAACCGGTTAACTCGCCGGATAGAGTCATGGACCGCCGGTTAAACGAATCGACCGCCGGTTAAACGAGCCGACCGCCGGTTAAACGAGCCGACCGCCGGTCCGAGACTTCGACCCACGGTTCCTTCTCTTCTCAGCCTCTCTCGGTCTCTCTCTTTCTCGTTTCTCTCTGTGTAGCGCCGCCACACCACCACCGGACGGTGGTGGTGCTCCGATTTATCAATCGAAGAAAAGGGGGGTTGCTGTGAAGTGGGGTGAGTGTGGGGTTGCTGTGCCGGACGTCGCCGGTAAGGCGGCGCCGGTGTTCGACGTCGAGTCAGAATCGAGAGGGAGCGGGGAAGTGTTGAGGATGATGCTGCTTGTTTGAATTTGAGAGTGGAGAAGAGGTTATTGTTGTTGTTTGTCTGCAGATCAAAAGGTAAAGGCAGTATGTGTTTTATAATAATTCATGTGGGTAATGACTAAAGTTACTTCCTTATGTCTTGTGTGTATACATTTTGTATGGATTTTGTGTCTCAAATCTTTGAGGCAAAAATCTTATATAGAGATTTTGAGTAGATTTGCAGAGATTGTGTGAATCTTGTCAAGATTTAATATGTTAGGTGTAGGTTTAGGCTTGTGGGTTTTGGGCTTGGGCCCAGGGCCCACAAGCCCATCTCATGTGTAAGTGGCCCGTAATTCCTACGAGACCCGATATCGCAACCCAAACTCCCTAAGCATAAAATATTCGTGTAACATCCATATTTGTCGGTGTCGTCAGTATTTTGTACGGTATCGGTCCGTTGTCGCGTAATATTCAGCAGATTTTCCGTAAATCACCACACGCGCACTGCATAGCTGAACAAACGTTCCTGGGCACTCCAAGGGCCTAATTAAGTTAATTAGCGTCGTAAACACTATTTATTATTGCATAATCACCTATTAATCACGTAATTAAGGGCGTAAATTACCGGTTGTCACAGAAAATATCATCAAAAGTCTAGTTTCCCATTCAACTACCAAGCACATTGACATCAGACATCACTTTGTGAGGGATTGCTATGAAAAAAGTTTGATTTCTATGCACCATGTTCCAACTAAATATCAGCTGGCAGATGTGCTAACCAAAGCATTAGACACATCCACCTTTGAAAGCTTGATCTCTAGGATTGGCATGCTAAACATGGAATAACAGGCAAAATCCTGTTTCTCTATGAATAAAAGCATTAAAATGTTTTCAGAAAATCAAAAATCCATCCTTAAAAATAGCTAAAAATGATTTTTTCGTTAAATCCTTAAAAGTCTGCCATAACCACAGCTTTGTTCAAAAGTCTGCTTTGCTTCAAAGTCTGTCCACTGCTGAAAGTCAACCCCTGTTCTCTCATTCCCTTGATAAGCACTGATGTTCAAAATTAGTGTTTTATCCACTGATGTGCGATCAACTGATAGTAAAAATCATCCACTGATTTCATTTGTTACCGTTGCAACCACTGATCCTCTTTCATCAGTGGTCTTCATAAAAAGTACTTGTCCTTCATTTCATCACGGGTTGGCATGTGGACAGTACATAGTGGTCAGACCTTTTGTAACCGCTGCCACGTCAGCATTCACTTTTTCTCTATAAAACCCCCCTTCTAAATCCCAAACAGGGTTTTACTATCGAATTGAATTCTTAAAAATTCCTTGCTCAAAGCAGTTTTCATCTCATTTTTTCAAATTTCTTCACAACTCGCTTCGATCATCTTCTCCAAAATGACAAAATCGAAGTCATCTGCAAAATCCACTTCAAAATCATCGACACCCATTGAAATCCCACACAAAGCTTCTCACAACATTCTGGGTCTTCTTACAAAACCCAGCACCACTGATACTTTTGATTCCATCATCGACACCATGTCCGCATCAAAGTACAAAACTTTGTTAACAGCAGATGCTCCAATTTATCTGCAAACCCAGAGAGAGTTTTGGAAAAACACTACCCTTGAAAAACAAGGAGAAAATGTCATAGCTATCAACTCCTCATTAATGGTTAAAGCAGTCAGAATCACACCACAATCCATCTCGGAAGTTTTTGAACTCGATGATCAGGAAGGTAAAATTTCTTTTCCCAAAAACGAGTTAAAAACTGATTTTCTTGAAAGTGGTTATGCAGATCAAATAAAAAAGGATACCTTATAAAAAGGTAATTTTCCACCTACAACAAGATTTTTATTCCATACTCTGCTTATGTGTGTTTCAAACAAAACCACCTCTTTCAATGAGATACCATTAAAGATTCAATCCCTTGGGTATGCTATTTTACAAAATGAAAACTTTAATTACTCCCAGGAAATCTTTAATGATTTGGTCAAAAATGTTGATAAAAAGCCATTCTTACTTTTTCCAAGATTTCTAAGATATTATTTTGAAAAGAAATTTAGTAAGGATGATGCTTCTGCAATAAAACAAGGTGAATCATTTCAAATAAACAGTTTAACTGCTGAAACTTTTACAAGAATGTCAACACCTTGCAAAACACAAGCAGAGGTGCCTGAGCAGAATTTAGCAGCTACCACTGCTCCTCAGGTATCTGCTGCTGAGCCCACTGCTCAAGGTGATCAAAGCAACAAAACAACTGCTTTGAAACCCACACCTAAAATTACCAAAAAGCCAAAACAAAAGAAAACTCAAAAACCCCCCAAACCTACCAAAAAGGCAACTTTGGAGGATGAGATACCAGAGCAACTGCCAGTGACAGCACAAAAGTAACAAGAAACCACTGCTGCTACTTCCTCACAGCAGTTGGGAGAAATATCTCAACCCATGGCTGAAACTCCTCTTGTTTCTTCTAAAAAAGAACAAGTTGTACAAATAGGGACATCACAATATGATGCTCTGGAATCACTTATTTCCATCATCCACAGCCCAATGCCCGGGGCCAATTCTCTTTCTACACCGAACCTCACCTCCACATTTCCCACACCAACAAAACTATTGTTGGATGCTATTGATCTGAACCAGGCACAAACCAGTCCTTCTCAATCACCTGTTAATGAGAATATGCCTCAACAAATGACTGGGTCTGATGTATCAATCATTGCTAACCCACCAACAAGACCTGAGGAGGTTACACCCCTTGAGTTACAAGTAACTCTTGGTGGTAGTCCAAGTGAAGCAGCCACTACAAGTGTTGAACCCACTGGTTTACATTTGGATAGTGGTTACATCAATAAGACTTCCTTGGAGGCAATTCCTTCTAAAGCACCTCTGATAACCACCGGTAAGTTTGTTTTAACCATTGGTACCCTCAAAAGGTTATCAAGTGTTGAGGGAAGAAGTCCCCAGTACCAAGAAAAAGGGGCATCAGTGGATAATGTTTGGAGTACACTCCCTGCATCAACCACTGTTACAACCATTGCTAGTGGGAAATCAGATGATCCCATTAAATTGGGTGATGGTTTAAAGTACCTAGAATTGACGGATAAAGTTGAAAAACTGGATACCTCTGTTGTAGAAATCAAAGAAATGTTGCATCAGTTGTTGAAAGTTCAAAAGGTGCAATCCACTGTTGTTCCAGCTCAAGCACCTGCTCCACCACAAGCACCTTCTGCAAATGAGTTATGGAATTCATTTCAACCCCTGCTCCAACAACAACGTCAAATGGCTGATCAGCAACATGCCATACATGTACAAGAGCTGAGAAACATAATGGAGTCTAGGTTTAGAAACACTCAAGCAGATATCAAGGCTATAAAGGCCCACATTTTGGAAACCACTGGCACTGCTCCTCCCACTGTTCTCTTTATTGATCAACTACCCCCATATAATGCCAAAAAGGGGGAGAAAATCAGGGAGTGGAAGAAGAAGGGAATAGATGATGGGCTTTATATTGAACCAGAAAAAGATGCAATGACCAAAAAGATTCCCTTGCCAGATGGTAGCAAAAAGATTGATGTTACCACTAATGCACTTGCTGAAGCAAAAGCAAGTGTAAAAAGGGACAGAGAGGCAAAGGACATGTCCAGGTGGAATGAGGAGAAAAGAGCTTATATGGAGCTGAATGCGCAGGGTTGTTCTGAGCCAAAGGATGTTAAAAATCCTGAGCCAAAAAGAAATCCCACTAGAAAAGTGAGGGAACCCAAATCCATACAATCCAGACCCACAAAGAATACTCCCAAACCACCTTCCAAAAGCCCCCAACATCAATCTTCCACCCAAACAGTTATTGATACTTCAGTAGTTTCAACAACTGTTAGCCAAACACCTGCCATCTCTTCAACACACACTACTTCAACACACACGACAACCACTGCCCTACCATCACCACCATCAAAAATCACTTCACCACCAAAAACAGCCTCACCACCATCACCTTCTGCTAAAAAGCAGAAGACACCAGATGTTACAACATCTGTTGTAATGACAACAGTGGTTGAAACACCAGTTGTTTCAACAACTGTTAGTCAACCACCTTCTACCACTCAAATCACCACCACTGATCCACCCAAAATATCATCAGCCTCCCCTCAACCAAAAAAGAGAAGGCTAATTCTGAAAGATGATGATATTTCACCACCACCAACATCTTCAAAATCTCTATCACTTGTTACCATACCAAACCCTGTTCCTCTCTCATCAGCCCAAATTCAAAAGCCATTTGCTCCTGCTGGTGTTCAATTTCCTCTTGAGCTTATAGCAGTCAGAGATGAAATCAAGTCCTTTTATTATGAGGATGACCCTGGAAAAAGGAGATTACCATCTGTTGAAGGATATCAAAGGCCCAACAATATTGAATATATTTGAAAGTCAAAGCCAAACGAAGAGGATATCTCTAAAAGAAATTCACAAGGGAAATCTGACAGAGAAATTCAACAGAACTACTAATTTTTGCTCACACAAGTCAGATCTTTGGAGCAATTTGCAAAGAATGTGTGTCAGCAAATCTCAGAAAGGGCATATGAATCCCTGAGAAAGGATTATATTGAAAATATCATGGCTCACAAGAAATACAAAGGAGAGAAATACATGTATAAAAACTGGACCATTCCTGATCTTGAAAGTGAAGCAGCCAGGATTCAAGAAATGATTAAAAATAAGGTCAAGCACACTCCTCCTGATTGGGCAAAGTACAAAAAAAATGTACCTGATAAAAAGGTTGAGCTGAGGAGAATGAAAGAGGAATTAATTGCTGCTGATTATGGGTCTTAAAATCAAGTGATGAGATGGAGAGAAGATAAAGTCAGGACTACCTACAAAAGGTTGGAGGAACTAAGGAAGAAAGATCCAAAGGTTCCACAAAAACCTGATTATTCTAAAGCAGAGGTCTCAACAAGACCACCAAAGCTGCAAGTCAAAAGAGCCACTGCTCCAACTGGTGCTGCCATCTATAAAAGAAGGCAACAAAAATAGTTGGACACTGAATCAATACAAGAGTTAATGGCAGGTGATGAACTTGTGAAAGAGGGCATTAAGAAAATGATTGTAGAAACTCTTGGATTGGATCAACCTGCAAGTACTGCTCAGTCAGTCATCAATAGGCCATCATCACCAAACACCTCATCTAATAAAAATCTCCCAAGAAACCCACCAGACTCAAAAGTACTAAAGTGGAAAACTGACAAACAGACCCATGTACTGACAGTGATCAAGTCTAGTGGAGAAGTGAAGAAAATAACAAGGGAACAAGCTTTTGGCCTAAGTCTTGAAGATTTGCAGGATCTCATTGATCTTCCACTTAGCAGGGATGATGATGACATAGATGCCTTAGCCTTTGAGTTACAACTCAAAGGGCAAATAAGGGAACTGTTGATGAGGCAATAAAGATCTTCCAATAATGAAGAGTTTTGGCATTATCTGTTCCAGGGGGAGATTGTTGGGATTGAACCCAATCAAAGGAACAGATAATTAAAGCCAAAACTGGATCAGAGCAGTGGATCCAGAATAAGCAAAAGTTATGTAATCAAGTCTCTCCCCTTAAAAGTGGTTTCAACATCTGCTGACCTCCAAACTACTGATCATTACAAACTGCTGATCTACAACTGCTGCCCAAGTCAAAGACTGTTGGAAGACTAAAGCTCTGCTGGTCAATCTACTGCTATGGGTCAAGCTCTGCTGGATATGTCGTACTGCTGGGTTCACATCAGTGGAAGGATGTAGCAGTAGTTTAGTTTCTATTATGAAATGTAATGTATAGCAGTAGTTAACATAGCAGTACTTGTATAGGTCAGTTGTTAGAGTTTGTTAGGAGGTTAGATGTCACTTTCATGGTGACGTCAGCTTAGATGCTTCAGTGGTTTGTTTGTGCCTATAAATAGAACAGTACTCTGCACTGTTCTAATTAGCTCTTCACCATCTTTCTTCCTGTACGAACAAATCGTTATGAGCTCAGGCTGAGGGGGAGTTTGTAAGCATACATGCAAGTGTAATCAGTGTTTGAAATAAATTTAAGCATTCGATTCAATTGTTGAAAATGTGTGTTGAAAGCATTTCTCCTGTTTGATTGTGAAAAGTTTGTTTCCATTTATATTCCGCTGCACTAGTCTTTCATTGTTCATCTTATTTCAAACATAAATCACAATCAAAACCAAACTCAGATCCTAACATAGAGAGATATGTTTTCTCTATTCGATTTCATCATCTTCATATCATTATTTATCACAAGTTCAAACACTATAATTTTATCCGCTGTAACCTCGGGCGAGTGGCCATCTCCGGCAGTACATATTGCTTCGGCTATTGTACCATGGGAGACTGATGTGAAAAAAATGCAACATATAAATTACATCAATTGTGGCATAAAACTAACCCTTTTTTAGTACTAATGTTGGAAAAAGTGTGTTTTTGTCTTCCTTTTGTATTTTCAGGATTAAATGAGCTCAAATGAACAAAAGAAGCAAAAAGGCAGCTAAATCCAACATAAATACAAGAAAAGGAACAAACGTGGCATGCCCGACCTCCCCGACAGCATCTTCCCAAGCAAAACAAGAGAACAGAAGGCTGAACACGCCCCGTGTTCAATGAGCACGGGGGCGTGCCCAAGTGTCAGCAGAAAAGACAAAGTCGTAGAAGCTTCTATCGCCCACCACGGGGTCGTGCTCAGCGAACACGGGGCCGTGGTCAACTCTAAGATTCGCAGAATCTGGGGAAATCTTGATAGTACAGATACGCTTCTGCACACGGGGTCGTGCTCAGCGGACACGGGGGCGTGGTCAACTAATGCAGACAAACTACAATTAATGAAGAAAGAGAAGGAGGATGGACACAGGGTCGTGCCCGAGCTGCTGTTCAGGCTATAAATAGGGGTGCTTGGCTCATTTACAAACCATCCCTTGGCACACCACCTCTCTCACACTTCACCCACCCACCACCACCATCATCCATCATCCATCATAGAGTGTGTGAGTCGTCTCGGGATCCAAGATTGATCGTAAGAGTTCTTGACAATCAAAGGCCATGTTTAACTAAGTCTCTTACATCACTTGGTGAAGACAAGTGTTTAGTGTAATACTTTTTATTTTTAATCTTTTCGCACTTTTTATTTGGTTATGTATTAGTGACTTTAATAACTAGTTTCTTATGTTGAAGGTGATTCTTCCTTATCGTTTGTCCGTGGTGTCTTGGCATTATTTTATTGTCTATATAAAATAAAAGATTTTCACCATTCATATCTCCACGGTCTATATGGAGGTATGTTGGCTACCTGGTCGGTGGTTAAGGGAAACGGTTTGGTAAGAGTCTTGCCATTGTTCAGTGTATAGATCCTGCAAAGGACCTGGGTCAAATTTAGTAGGACCTCCTTCAATACCCACCGGTATTGGATGGCGGGGGTCCAAACTCTTTGACCCCCTCATAAGTAAGCTACTATTAAAACTTTGACCCGGCTACTTAGGACTGTATCCCTGCTGACTCAGACTACTTAGCCGAGGGTAACGTCACCTTCAAAAGAAGGGCCTACCACATTATGCATTAATAACTTAATTAATTATCTTTCAATAATCCGACTCTTTAGGATTGTATCCTTGCTGACTCAAAACTACTGGGTTGAGGGTAACGTCAAATTCAAAAGAGGTGCCTAGTACAATAACTAAGATAATCTCTTAAAAAGTGCAAACTTGTGGAAATAATCAAAGGTTACACTACACACGAGTCGGATCCAAGTGATTCATCTTGTCTATCTGTTTTTACTTTTATTTTATTTTTCAGCATTTTAGTTAGTTTTACTTTTTTCTAGTTTAAAACCTTTTTTCTAACTTTTTGATTTGATTAGACGTTGAGGATAAACCGGTACTAAAAGCTCTTGTGTCCTTGGACGACCTCGGTATCTTACCAACACTATACTACGTCCACGATGGGTGCACTTGCCCATATGTGTGTTTAGTGTTAGTAAATATCGTGTTTTATAAATTTAAAACTTGGCTAAAAAGTGTAAAAGGGCTTAAAGTATATATAAAAATATATAACACCACGCACACATCAAGTTTTTGGCGCCGCTGCCAGGGACACAAGGATTTTAAGAAAGTTAGGAATCAACGGCCTAATCGTTTTTTCTTATTTTTCTGTTTTTTTAGGATTTTCTTAATTTTTCAGCTTCTGCAGAACTCAGCACGGGCCGTGCCTGCTGAACACGCCCCGTGCCCAATCTTTGGAACTGGCAATCCTGTTTTAAGTCAGACAGTAAGCTGAACACGGGGCCGTGCCCACTCAACACGCCAAGTGCCCAAGTTTCAGTTACTGAAAACAGAACCGTAAGATCCCGACGGTTGGTAATTTCTGACACAAACATGAGTGATACTGATACTTTTTACTTTCGGCACTCTTATGGTACGTGGTGTCAAATATGTGGTGGCTCTCATAAAGAATTAGAATGTTATTTTCTAAACTATAAGCCCCATTATATAGACCCATTGTTTTCCTGTAGCCTTAAGAGGGGCGAAAGTAAAAATAATCCCTATCTCTCCCTCGAATACTCCCAACCGGACCTTCTAGGAGAAATGCTTCTTGATGAACTATTTCAATTATAAGATC
This sequence comes from Helianthus tuberosus, assembly GCA_030545235.1. NCBI lineage: Eukaryota > Viridiplantae > Streptophyta > Magnoliopsida > Asterales > Asteraceae > Helianthus > Helianthus tuberosus. The sequence goes on along the minus strand of JARYGA010003729.1, from coordinate 4,194 downwards.
TAATTCTTAGTTGGTTAAGAGAACTTAAGATGGATTTCATTGATTCATCTCAAGACGATACCCAAGAAGAATTGTTAGGATCGCATTCGAATAAAAACAACTTCGTTGTTCCCGATATTACCTTTAACTCTAGCGAAGACTTGGGCGATAGTCGTCCCTGTGCCGATTGTGCCGTGAAGGACTCTCCATCGACTTCGTTCGGTGCATACATAGACCTGAGGGATTCGGCATACACCTTCTTTAATGAGAGCCCGGGAAAGGGTTGGACTTGTCCACCTACATTTAGCATAGGAATCACCCTCACCGACAACCTCTTGCGTTCTTGTATTAATCTAGAACAATTAAGGTATCTTAGGCACTTCAGGGTTGTTCCATCCAGTAAGGAACCACCCGATCTGGATAAATTCCTTAAAAATTGGAATACTCCATAAGACAGCTTCTAGACACGGGGCTGTGTCCAGGTCAGCACGCCCCCGTGTCCACCAAAAGATTCCTTTCTGATTTTTATCATAATACAGACAAAATGTGTCAGGATTCTGTCTGCACACGGGGCCGTGTGCAGCGTGCTGTCGTTTTCTATAAATACAGCCAGATTCCTGCTCATTTGGACAACTCCGAAAGACAAAGATTTGTTGGGATCTTCACTCATACCATCCTAGGTATATTCTAAAGAAGGTTCTCAACAACCATCTTGTCTTTTCCACTTTTGTTCATTGCCTTCTTCTTCAATTTTCACTCAATACCTCTATTAAAGCTTGAGATCTCCATGATTCCAAGCTTTATTGCAATGTTTGTAAAGTTATTATTCAAGGAATCTTGTTTAAAATGAGTTATACAACTTTGTTTTAAATTATTTATGCTTAAAAGTACCTTATAAATTGAAAAAATAATTTAAAACTCCAAGATTCCTTGCTCTAAAAACCTGCAGACGGCTGAACACGGGGCCGTGTTCATTGAACACGGGGCCGTGTCCGAGGTACTGTTCCATAAAAATTGAACTCTTTTCGGTCTGTTTTCTCAGAATGGAGACCAGAACTAGCGGAACATCTTCGTCGCAATCAAGGAACAACCGGCAGGGGAGGAGGTCATCAACGGTAGAGGACTCTCTTGTAAACTATGTTTACGCTTTAAGAGAGGCTATTGATGAAATGACGGGGGTGGAAGAAGCATTGGTCGACCGTATCAATCACTTAACGGTGGGACTAGAAGGGTGTCTTCGAGAGGTCAACCTTTTACACCAAAGGTTGAACATTCTCGCCTCTCCTCCTTTGGTACCAATCATCACCCAAAGTGCATGGAACGTGGTGCCTGAAGTCATCATACCAGCCGAGTGGTACACCATACACCCGGGACCTCCTCGCGATATACTATAAGGGGTTCCGGTTGGTGTCACTTCCCCTCCACAAGATGTTGAGGAAAATGAAGTCGCCTTCTTCCTTCCGAGAGAGATAGAAGAATGGCTTTAACAACATCTAGGGAGCATCCATCGGCTCGGAGTTCTACAAAAATACCGAAGAATTATTTCCGGAATTTTGGTTCTTAATGTAAAAGTAGAGCTCCTTAGGATGATTTTATGTATCACTTGACCTATCTAATTAGGACTTTTAACTTTTATTTTCCTACTGTTTTTTTTATTTATTTTTATTTTATTTAGGATTATTATGTAATTCTCTCTATGTTTCAATGCATGACGGTTTTAATTAATTTGGTGTTTGGATGATGTTGTAATGGATAAAACACACTCGGGATGGTGAAGGATACCAAGGGAAACTTGAACTAGCACCCCATGCACAAAAACAGGGCCATCCGACAAAATTTTCTTCATTACAGCAAGTTCAGCACGGGTCGTGCCCACCCAACATGACCCTGTACTGCACAATCTGCAGAAAATGCCCAGTTCAGGTAATTGGACACGGGGCGTGCTCACTGAACACGCCCCCATGCCCAGGCTTCTGTTTCTTTTTACAAACTTTTGTTACTGGCGATCTGAACATGGGGCCATGCCCGGACACCACGGGGCCGTGTCCAGACACCCAGTAACATAAAATTTTGTTTTTTCACACCTTTTTACACATTGAATCAACCTAAAAACTTATTTTTGGGACACATTGAGGATAATGTGTAATTTAAGTGTGGGGGGGATGCTAAAACTTTGAATTTTGCAAGTCCTAAATACAAGCCTTACACAATACTCAAAATGGAACCGCTAATCACCCCAAATTTTTTCAAAAAAAATCATTTTTTTTACTTGTTTAGGTTTAATTTGGGAATTTCAAGTTCTAAAAAGGTTATATTTTTACAAATTTACAACCGATAGCGTCGTGATAAAAAGAACCAACATAAGAAAATTATGAAACGGTATGACAAGCTTAGTTAAAATTTGATTATATATACTTGATCACATAAAAACCCATTCCCACAAAAGTGAGTTTTGAGCCTTTATTGAGCATACAAATACATATCTTTAAACTAAATGCTCATTTTTCGTTTCTTGTGTGAATAGCCGCTTGGTTCTTACGACTCTAGAACTTGCCAGGACGATACATTCCCGGTCCTTACCAACTTAAACCCGAGTAAGTAAATGATGGAGGCATTAGGACTAACCCTTTTTATTTCTACACCATTATTTTTCTTTTTTACCACCTACCCAAAATCCCCCTAGTTAACCCATTTGAGCCTAAACCTTTTCATTTCTTAACCCAAAACAAAAACCCTTTTACCCACCAAAACCCTTTTTTAACCCTTTGTTTTAGTAACAAGCTTGGTTTTTCTTATGACTTGTTTATGTAAATAATAATAATAATAATAATAATAATAATAATAATAATAATAATAATTTTGATGATGATGATGATGATAATAATAATAATAATAATAATAATAATAATAATTTTGATGATGATGATGATGAAGCCAAAAAAAATAAACAAACAAGTTTACTAAAAAGAACTTTGTTTGAAAGAAATGGTTCATCAAAATAAAAAGTTACAAAATAATAACAAGTCTTCCGAAAAACCGATGCTTTTTACGCCTTTCGCCCTTTTTACTAACCACTAACCCAACCACCCACCTTTAGCCCAAGCCTAACCCTTTACCCCAAAAGTCCTCTTGATATTTACAAAGGTGCATAGTTAAAAAGAAGGAGGATTGATGGCTTGGAAAGCTTATGGTAGGAGTAAGTTCCATGCCGCTCTCGAGTGATTCACTAAAATACATCTTCGGCCGAGTGTTGAGTGATCCCCCGTGAGGTATGTGAACTTGTATATAAATGAAATTTTAAAAAGGCATGTTATGCCCTAATAAGTAATTTATCTTATGTAATGTTTTAAACAAATCATGACGAATAGGATTGTAAATAAACAAAAATAAAACTTAATAAAGAATCTTGGAAATCCCGATACTTTATGACAAGCCCAAAAACCTTCTCTTCTACCCGTTCCATTTGGGAGTGTAAAGCCACATTATAAAGAGTTTTGCTTGAGGACAAGCAAAGATTCAAGTGTGGGGGTATTTGATGTGCACAAAATGCAACATATAAATTACATCAATTGTGGCATAAAACTAACCCCTTTTTAGTACTAATGTTGGAAAAAGTGTGTTTTTGTCTTCCTTTTATATTTTCAAGATTCAATGAGCTCAAATGAACAAAAGAAGCAAAACAAGCAGCTAAATCTAACATAAATACACTAAAAGGAACAAATGTGGCATGCCCGGCCTCCCCGACAGCATCTTTCCAAGCAAAACAAGAGAACCGGAGGCTGAACACGCCCCGTGCTCAATGAGCACGGGGGGCGTGCCCAAGTGTCAGCAGAAAAGACAAAGTCGTAGAAGCTTCTATCGCCCACCACGGGGTCGTGCTCAGCGAACACGGGGCCGTGGTCAACTCTAAGATTCGCAGAATCTGGGGAAATCTTGATAGTACAGATACACTTCTGCACACAGGGTCGTGCTCAGCGGACACGGGGGCATGGTCAACTAATGCAGACAAACTACAATTAATGAAGAAAGAGAAGGAGGATGGACACGGGGCCGTGCCCAAGCTGCTGTTCAGGCTATAAATAGGGGTGCTTGGCTCATTTGCAAACCATCCCTTGGCACACCACCTCTCTCACACTTCACCCACCAACCACCACCATCAAACACCATCATCCACCACCATCATCCATCATAGAGTGTGTGAGTCGTCTCGGGATC
>JARYGA010003728.1:0-18455 GCA_030545235.1 Helianthus tuberosus | reverse complement strand
GAACCTAGATACTTAAGTGGATTTCTAAAACTGGTCAAATATGATAAAACGGCAAAAAGTCAAAAGGTCAAAACACAAAAAGTCAAAGAGAGGTGTTTGGATCGGATGAAATCTGATCGGATGGCAATCCGATCGGATGGCCATCCGATACTTGGTCACTACTATATATAGAGGTCAATGCTTTCAGTCAAACCTTTACTCGATCGAGCGACCATCCGACACTCTCTCAAACGATCTCACTTTCTTGATCTGATTTTCACTTTATTTCTTTCCACACTACATTGGATTGTTGGCACACTCAACATTCACAATGGGAAAGGTTAGTTTTCTAATTTTCATTGTCAAAATCTGATATTTTTGATCATGTTTGAATGTCGGCTACTGTTCGGAGATAGATCCTTAGATCTAGGCAATTTTAATAATGTTTGATAGATTTTGATCATAGGGTTTTGTTCAGGGCCTTAGATCTATAGATTTGATGATTAGAGGTGTCGGGCTTCGGTGCACATAAAGTGAAATTAAACCCAATATAGGTCAAGTTAGAGAAAATTGAACATAGGGTTTTGATCATCGACGAAATCTCTACGTGGATTTGTGTTCAATTTTGTGATTAACTTAGAAATAAAATTTATGTTCATGGAATGTTCAAACTGTTCTTCAGTGTTCATGGAACAAGTGGTAACTCGATCGGATGGCCATCCGATCGGATGCACTTAATGTTTTGAATTTTTCCAAGTGATTACCTCGATATATGTGCCTTATATGTTAATCAAATGTTTTGGAAAGAATGGCATCTTGATCGGATGGCAATCCGATCGGATGGCCATCTGATCCAAAGCACACATTTATTGATTCATCTGTTTATGTGATTGTCAAATTGATCGAGTGGCAATCCGATCGGATGGCAATCTGATCCTCATCAAATCATGACATTTCTGTTCAACATTGTGCTAATGATCGAGTGGTAATTCGATCGGATGGAAATCCGATCGAATGGCCATCCGATCGACATCACATAATGACAAAAATGTTCAACTGTTCAAAATTGCCATGGATCGAGTGACAATCCGATCGGATGGCCATCCGATCCATATCACTCACTCAAGAGAGTTGACTTGTCAATGGTGCTATCTGGCTTGTCACATGGATCGAGTGACAATCCGATCGGATGGCAATCCGATCAGATGACCATCCGATCCAAATGCACATGACAAATTGTTTCCGTACTTTAATGTTGATGGTTCATCGGATCGGATGACAATCCGATCGGATGACCATCCGATCCTCAGTACTGCATAGAGAGGAGATCCCATTGTTAGAAAAATTTTGTGTTTTCAAAATTTTTATCATTTGTGACTTTATGTCTTGAAACTTGTGCAAATGCTAACATTGTGTATTATTGCATACAAGAGCATCAGATTGGGATAAATCTCACAATATTTACTGTTTGTTAGACGCACATTATACAGACGCAACTCCGTTTAAAGTCATGGAAAAAATTTTGAGGGAGAGTAAGATTAATAAGGCCTTAACCTATAGAACAATAGTGTATGAATCACATGTCAGAAGGTTTTGGAGTTCAGTGAGGTATGATAAAGACGATGATGAAAAGATGGATTATTGGATGAATGAGATTGAAAACTACGATCCTCAATATCATAAAGACGGTGATGAAGATCAAGGATCATCAGGGCTTTTTGTAACACCTCGAAAATTTACGTCCAATAATGTATTGACACGTGTCATAAGCTTTGAATATGTGAAAAAGTACTTTAGAGGGACTAAAGTTGACAAACAGTGAAACTATGTGAATATAAGGGTCCAAAGTGTCAACAATGGATAAATAGGCTCTACAATAACCCTACATGGTGTTTATAATCTTAAACGAATAAATCATGGATCATACGAAGAAGGAAATGAAAGAAACTGAGGAATTTCAAACTACAAGGGCTAAATGTGTCAACATCTTGAAAGTATACCTCTGAGTTACCTTTTAGCAAACCCGAAGCTTTGTAACAATAAAATATACTCACTAGAATATGTGGTAAAAATTTCATAAAGTTTCGTCATCGTATGAGAAAGTTATGACCAAAACGGTGTACGAAGGGTTAAATGCGTTAACGTTGAAATTCGTGACTTTTTGGGTAAGCACAAAGTTAACCAAGGACCTAACCAAGTTTGTACATGTCCTAAGGCCCTTAAAAATCAGTTTTGAGGGTCAAGAGTGCAAGAAAAGTAGCCAAAACCACGTAACAAAGGACCAAGGACTAAAATGTAAAACATGGAAAACTTGTTAACCTGGTCGCCACTTGTACGCGCCCCGCGAAGGGAGTCTCGCACCCCGCGTACAACCTGCCAGCGCAGAATATTGCGCAGATGTCAGTTATCAGGTCTGTAACGATGGTAAACAGTTGTTATCTGATACCATATGCTCTCCAATGGTTTTACATGCATAGAGGGGCACCTGGACTGATCTTATAACACTTGTAGACTCTTGTGGCATCATCTTGTGAGGATTAATTGGCTATATATGATGTTCAAAGTTGCAACATTGATCACTTGCATTTTCAAGACTCACAAGACCCACTTCTGGAGCTCCTCTGATCAACCTCAGGCTTTCTTGTGATCTCTAATCGTAATTAGGACTCTTGTAAGTGTTCATAACCCTTTTTAATTCGTTTTAGCTTAGTTAATTAGCTATTAGTCAAACCGTCGTAATTTAAATTTGACTTTGCGATTAAATGAAATCCGCTCAGTCATTTCTCGAATTGAAAGTACCTATAAGTAGGTATTTATGTGGGTAACAAACCCTTAAAAGGGTACTTTCAGATTCCCACTCTAACTATGTTAATTGTCGAGTCAAAGCTTACTTTAAAAAGTCAACAGAATGTGTATTTTCAAAATTAAGCATAATTAGCAATGTAGGATACATGCAACCTGTTTGATCATTAAAATAACTTAGTAACTAATGTAAGAACATGTTCCAACATGATCAACTCGACAATTTTCAGTTTAAACCCGGATCGGACCCGAAAGTCGCATAATTTGACTTTTGCTTTGACTATCAGTTCCTATCCGTTTATGCATGTTTAAGATCTGCCTTAGAGCTTATTTTGGACCAGGTTTCATATAAGTATAACTCTCTGAGATTATGCAACTTGGTTCAATACTTATCCGATTCATATGCATGTTTTCGATTAATGCTTAAATGTTGACTATTATGCCCTTTTGACTATAAAACGTGATTTTTGAAAAAGTGAAAGAGTAGAAACCTTAGTTACTGATTTATAAACTTGCACCTAAAATTTGACATCAGTTTGAGGTCTAGATTAGAAGTTATGCTCATTAGCGTAATTTGAAAGCTTTATGTTACTTAAACGGCGTAATTAGCGTATAACCTATTTAAACCCACTTTTCAATATCAAAATTTTTACCCACTGATGTAATATAATATTTTGGTATTTTTGAAGATTTTTATTTAATTTTTGGCTGAGCATAACATAGGTCTCTAAGTTTAATTCGGTTAATACCGATTTTGCCCTTTTAGGCCATAAAATGAGTTTTACAAAACCTTTTGACCCCAAACCTTTTTCTACTGATTTTATTTGTTAAATAAAATATTTTGAGCCTTCTAGAATTATAAAAATATCAGCTTTCCTTTAAAAACCCGAAAATGGCTCCAAATCGCCTTTTTAAGCGTTTTTAACGCATAGTATGTACTAAAACTATATTAAACATATAAGGTTAATACCTACTTATATTTTTAGTATATTTTTATATAATAACAGTAAGTAATAGTTTATAAACTCAGGTTTCCAGTTTTGACCTTTTAGCCTTTGTGAAATTACCAAAATACCCCTAGAATTCATAGTTTGGTTTTAAATGATAAGTTTCACATATAGGTCATACCCTACTATTATAACATGTTAAAATAAGTGTATTTACTGTATAAATCAGACCTGTAACTCAGATTACAAATAAAACTCTTGTACAATCTTTTAAATGACCAAAATGCCCTTATGAGGCATAATTTGTGTTCAAATCCGTTTTGGGCATAATAGAAGATACCTTACTGATATCACAACATGTTTAAGGCATATTAACTCAGGAAACTTGCATATGACTCTTATGGTTACCCGTGACGCCCTTTTCGCGTTCGGTTCGGTTTATGTAACTAGTTTGCATAAATTGACCGAAACGGGTCAAACCTTATCATTTTTTGTCTCAAAATCCAGAATGTATTTAGTATACCCATATTATACAAGTATTCAAACTTTTCGGGTCTAAATCACATTCTATCCGGTCTTCGCTTAATCATGTGTTTGAACCGTATCGTCCTTGAAAGCTAACCGGTCTAAGCTTAGGCTTAAATAAAGACCCGTTAGAAATCTAAGAGGTCATTATAAACCTTTGTTCCAGAATAGAAGAACCAGTAAAAGCTACCTTCACTCGCTAATTGTGATTTATACTTACAAAGGTAAATACTTTTAACTTATTTTCCCTATACGGGCTTGGGGTACGGTATATAAAATACCGCTTGGTCCGGCATTGAATCTTTAATCGAATAGTGGTTAAATCCTTGATATGCTACGTTTTGAATGTGTTTTGTTTGCTTAAAGCCTTTGGGGGGTTAATGACCATGTCCCGGATATCCTTGGCATCATCTTACGAGATGGCCACGACCTAAGCACGGGGTGTAGGCGTACACCCGTCAGTGCCGAACCAAATAATGTGGTGTGTCTATTAATCTTTAACCTGGTCTACGGATCGGGCTACTGAACGCATAAGTAACATGTAATTCCCTTACAAGATTATATTCACATAATTATCCCAAGTTATAAAATGTGTTGTGCCACGTGCATTCAAATCAATTTTCAAACCTTTTCAAAATGAGTCAGTTAAATTCTATTTACCAGTGTAAACTGACGTATTTTCCAAAAGGTTAAGTGCAGGTACTACTCGTACTAGGTTGGCTGTCTTCTAGCGTCCTCAATAAGTCTCGCAAGCTTGGATGTCAATAAAACTGTTGAACAATATCTTCTTTTATTTTGATCCGCCTGTGGATCCGTTTCAACTATTCGTGATATTTAATATTACAATTTATTAAAGTTGAAATGAATCTATCTTTGCTTCCGCTGTGCATTTATATATTGTGTTGTTTGACTTATGATGATATCAACTACGTCACGATACTCCCCACCCGGGCCCACCGGTGACACGTGGAAAATAGGGGTGTGACAGGTTGGTATCAGAGCCAACACTGAGTGAATTAAACACTAGCCTTTTGTGTTTAATCTCAGTTACACAATTGCACATTCCTCGATTCTCGAGTCTAGACAAAGAACTTAAGAATTTTTCCAAATTTTTGTCTTATTTCTAACTTTATCTTATTTATATTTTCTTTTTGTATCACTTGTTTGATTTTTGACAGGTTGACAAAAATGCCGCCAAGGATGAGGGGAAGAGGCAGAGGAAAAGGGTCATATGTAGCCCCAAATGACCACGAGGCCGGACCGTCCACACCGGCGAACACCATCCGATTCCCAACAACTCGGGTCCTCAGGAGCCAAGGAGGACCTACATTGAGCCTGCTAGGCGCTCAGTTTCACTGAGTACCTCCCCATCTATCCCACACTCTTTCGGGCCTCATTCTGAAAATGAGCCCCACAACTCCCACCAGTCCAACATTCCCCTTCAAGGACACAATTCACCCTTTGACCACCTATCACCTGTTTTCCAGGGCCAGTTCAACCCTGCTGACTACCTGGGAGTGCCAGTGGGTTTTAACCCACTTGGACCCGAAGACCACTTTTCCGGTGGTAACGCGATGGAGATAGATGAAGATACCGATCCTTCAATGCCACCATCCGGAACTCCTAACCATCCCATCGAAATTTCAGATGGGTCACCTTTTGTGGGATCACCATATAATGGTCCCGACAGCTTCGAGGAGAAATTCCGGCAGTATGACTGGGTGTTTACCCACAGTTACCACAGCTCTCCCCTGTACCAGCCGCAGCACAACTCTCCCCTGCACCAGCCGCAGCAGCTTCAGCAACAGCAGAATCCTTCTGAGGATTCCCGACTTGTCGTGGTCACTCCACCGCCACCACCACCTCCGGTTCAGCCTCCCTCGCCACCAAGGAGAAGGAGAACGACCGTGCGAATATCCACACGAGGGGGAGTGCGCATCAGCACCCCTCCACTTTCAAGTGGCAGCCGATACTCGCCACTTCACGAAGAACCAGAGATGGGACAATCCTCACACCCCGTCTCAGAAGTGGTCTCTGCGCCAGTCGCGCCACAACCAACACTGGGTTTTGGAGACCCAATTCCTACTTACACTGGTGCGGCGGCGTACAATCCCTTCGAGCAGCCGATCCACATAAATTACAACTTTACAGAAGATCCCTACTGGGTAGCTGCGAACTCCTCTTCCCGGGCCGGGAGGTCACTATGGAGGTCCCTGGGACTATGGGACACTCGACCTATTGGATACCCATCATATGGGTATCAGCAACCACAGCCTCCTTAACCTCCGCATTACCAGCAACCACCGCAGACACCCGGTGATGTCACCGCCACAATTTCAAGAAATCCTTCAAGGGATAAATGAGGTGCGACAAGAGGTACGGCATGAATTGCGGGAAGAACGTAGGCATAACCGGGGGATGTTCAAGAAAATGGTGGATCTGATCAAGGGAAAAAGCAAGAAGGATCACTAAATCCTTTGTTTGTTTGTTTATTTTAATATTGTAATCATGTCCCTGCGAGGGACATTTATTTCTGTACTCTGCCCCTGTGTGGGCATATTTCCTTTCTGTTATGCCCCTTGCGTGGGCATGTTTTTTCTTTTGACCCCTGCGTGGGTTTGTTTGTTAAATTTGGGCCCCTGCGTGGGTGTTATTTTTGTAAAAGTCCCGTTTAGGGCAAACTCTTACTAGTTTAATTTTAATTGGAATGGTTAGTTCAAGTTTTTTTCATTTTAAATTATGTGCTTAAATATAATGTGTGAACAAATGAAAAATAACATAATTTTGATTTACCATTTTAATAAAATAATAAGAATCTTAAAAAGGTAAAACCTAGCTTGAATGTCATATTAAAGACCTGGCCAATATGGTAGAACCTGTGTAAAAAGCTTCAAATCTCTGTTAACATCTGCAAACATGTTAACATTCTTGGCTAGTGTGATACGCAAAAAATCACACATGTCACCCTTTTAATAAATTATCCCAAATTTATCTGATTGTGACATAATGCCTACGGGCTATAACTAATGTCATATAAAACAAAAAAAGCAGCCATAGTATATAGACTCCCTGCCAATGAAGGGATTGATTGTTATTTTATTCAAACTTTAATCCTATAAGATCTGAATTATAATTTAGAAATTTGTCCACGTGACTAGGCCTATTATGCCAATATTATATTTCATTCTAAAAGATTACTAGCAAAAATTCCCGAATGAAATTATTGAATAAATTAACTAAAATGGCTATTAAAACCATGGTTAATAAATCGTCAAGAACGATAATACTGTTTAGGCTTCTAAATAGACCTTGTCCTTATTTCTTTATGTAGAAATTAAAACTACATGGCCAAGTCAGAAGAAATAAACAGTCATCCAGTGGAAAACCCTGATAACACTAAAGATACTTGTAACTGGTGCGGAGCTTCAAGCATTAGTAGAAAATGCTGTTACCAAAGCCATTGAAAGGCAATATAGTGAATCAAGCGGGACCCGAAGTAGGACCCGATCCGCACCACATTCCAAGCCAAAAGTTCACTCGGTAGGCTCATAGCAAACCGCCCTCTAAAAAGGATGAACCTAAGAAAGATGAGCTCAAGAAGGATGATGATCGACATTCATCTAATCACGACAGTGTTCCCTCAAAAAGGATGGTGTATGATGCCAAACCACATACCAAGTCCTGTACTTACAAGTACTTTGTTTCTTGCAAACCACCTCGGGGAGAAAGGAGCAATAGATTGTATGACTTGGTTGGACGAAATGGACACGGTTGTAGACATCAGCGGTTGTGCTGAAAGGGACGTAGTAAAATACGTATCCCAATCGTTTAAGGGAGAAGCACTGGAATGGTGGAAGTCTCTCATTCAAGCTGCCGGAAAGATCCCCGCTCTACAACTTATCATGGGATCAGTTCGTTGCTCTCATTAAGGATAATTATTGCCCGCAAGCACCGAAGTTGAGAGAATCGAGTCAGATTTCTTATCATTGGTGATGAAAAATTTAGACTGTCCAGGCTTACCTCACCAGTTTTAATACTCTTATCTCGGTTGGTTCCATATTTGGTCACCCCCGGAACCTAAAAGGATTGCTCGCTTCATCGGGGGTTTAGCCCCAGAAATTAAAGCTAGTGTTAAGGCATCAAGGCCTGCTACCTTCAGATCAGCAGCTGATCTATCCCAATCTCTTACCTTGGACGTAGTCAGGTTGAGATCGCTCAGGAATTTAGACGAAGGTAAGAGTCTAAGAAGGACGGGCAACAATCTGGGGATAAGCCCAAATGTAAAACTTGTAAGAAAAAACCATTTTGGGAGGTGTCGACTTGAGTCGAAATCCCAGCCTCAGCCGAGGCCCTGTGGGATTTGTAGATCTTCAGAACATAAGACTCTGGAGTGCAAAAAGCTGAAAGATGCAACATGTTACGGTTTGCAATGAAAAAGGGCACATTAAGTCCAATTGCCCAAAGAACACCAAGAAAAACCGAGGATGGGAAAAAGACCAACGCAAGGGTCTTCAAGATGGACGCTAAGGAAGCTGTTCAGGATGACAACGTGATCACAGGTACTTTTCTCATAAATGATGTTTATGCTAGAGTATTGTTTGATTCTGGAGCAGATAAGTCTTTTGTGGATAATAAGTTTTGTGAGTTATTGAAATTGCCTGTAAAACCCTTAAGTGTGAAATATGAGGTGGAATTAGCTGATGGAACCATAGAAACTCGCCTCAACTGTGTTAGATGGATGTGTTATATCCATTAGGAATCACTCTTTTCCTTTGTCCTTACTTCCCCTTTAAGCTAGCCGGCTTTGATATAGTTATAGGTATGGATTGGTTATCGCATAACCAAGCCCAGATTATGTGCAGCAGAAAGCAAGTGGTAGTCAAAACTCCGTCTGGTGAGTCACTTACCATCCAAGGGGATACCCAGCATGGATTGCCTGAGCAAGTGTCCATGCTCAAGGCATCTAGATGCTTGAAGAAGGGTTGTGTCATTTATATGGCACAAGTTACTATTGATGAGCCAAAGCCCAAGATTGAAAACATCCCTGTCATTTCAGAATATCCTGAAGTTTTTCCCGAAGAACTACCTGGTTTACCACCAGATAGGCAAGTGGAATTCCGAATTGACATCATCCCGTGCAGCACCAGTAGCGAGAGCGCCTTATAGGTTAGCACCCAACGGAGATGAAGGAGTTAAGGACGCAATTAGATGGTCTGCTAGCCAAAGGTTTTATTAGACCTAGTTCGTCTCCTTGGGGAGCGCCAATCTTGTTTGTCAAAAAAGAAGGATGGATCGATGCGTCTGTGCATCGATTACCGTGAGCTTAATAAAGTCACTATCAAGAATAGGTATCCTTTGCCCAGGATCGACGATCTGTTCGATCAATTGCAAGGGGCAAGCTACTTCTCTAAAGATTGACTTAAGGTCAGGCTATCATCAGTTGAAGGTCAAGGATGAAGATGTGCACAAGACTGCATTTAGGACTCGTTATGGTCATTACGAGTTCCTAGTGATGCCTTTTGGGCTCACTAATGCACCGGCCACATTCATGGATCTCATGAATCGCGTCTGCAAGCCTTACTTAGATAAATTTGTCATCGTATTCATTGACGACATTCTCATCTATTCGTAGAGCCAAGCTGACCACGAGAAACACCTTCGTTGTATTCTTAAACTTCTACATCATGAGAAACTCTACGCCAAATTTTCGAAGTGCGAATTTTGGCTTCGAGAATTCCAATTCCTTGGACATGTGGTTAGTGAGCGTGGTATCCAAGAGGATCCCGCTAAGGTAGAAGCAGTTATGAATTGGTAAGAGCCGAAGACATCTACTGAGATTCGTAGCTTCCTGGGTTTACCAGGATATTATAGGCGCTTTATCGAAAACTTCTGAAGGATTGATGCGCCCCTAACTTCGTTGACACGTAAGAAGGTTAAGTTTGATTGGGGACCTAAGCAGCAGGAATCCTTTGACATTCTTAAGAAAAAGTTGAGCAATGCACCAGTGTTAACATTACCCGATGGTATAGAAGAATTCGTGGTATATTGTGATGCATCACACACTGGTATGGGCTGTGTACTCATGCAGAAAGGCAAGGTTCTTGCCTACGCTTCACGACAGCTAAAGGTGCATGAGAAGAACTACACCACCCACGACTTGGAGTTGGGTGCCGTTGTATTTGAATTAAAACTTTGGAGACACTACTTGTATGGAACCAAGTGTGTGATCTATTCAGATCACAAGAGCCTTCAACATTTGTTCAATCAGAAGGACTTGAACATGCGACAAAGACGATGGATGGAAACTTTAAATGATTATGATTGTGAGATAAAATACCATCCAGGCAAGGCAAATGTGGTTGCTGACGCCTTAAGCAGAAAAGAAAGAGTGAAGCCGATAAGAATCAATGCCAAGCGCATTGAAATAAGGAATAGTTTGAACGAAAGGGTGTTAGCAGTACAGAAGGAAGCTGTGCTGGAAGCTAACTATCCTGAAGAAAAACTAGGAGTAACTGAGGAGCTGTTATCCAATGACAAGGACGGAATGCTAAGATTGAATGGACGAATATGGGTTCCAGTTTATGGAGGGCTTCGGGATGTTATCCTCCAGGAAGCCCACAGTTCCAAATATTCCGTTCATCCTGGAGCTGATAAGATGTACCAGGATCTAAAGGCAAACTACTGGTGGATTGGTTTGAAAAAGTCTGTAGCTGCTTATGTAGCTAAATGTTTGACTTGTGCGCAAGTCAAAGCGGAGCACCAGAAGCCGTCAAGTTTGTTACAATAGCCTGAAATTCCCACGTGGAAGTGGGAGATGGTGACAATGGATTTCATCACCAAATTGCCAAAGACGAGAAAGGGAAACGATACTATATGGGTCATAGTAGATAGGCTGACCAAGTCAGCACATTTCCTACCCATTAAGGAAACTTACAGCTCCGACATGTTAGCTCAATTATATGTAGATAAGATCGTAGCTCTACATGGTGTACCAGTGTCGATTATCTCTGACCGAGATACGAGATACACCTCTCATTTTTGGAAGAGTTTCCAACAGTCTTTGGGCACGCGCTTAAACTTTAGTACGGCTTACCATCCACAGACGGACGGGCAAAGTGAGCGTACCATACAAACGCTGGAAGACATGCTTCGAGCATGTGTGATTGATTTAGGTGGCAGTTGGGATAACCACCTACCATTGATCGAGTTCTCCTATAATAATAGCTACCATACTAGTATTAAGGTTGCGCCTTTTGAGGCATTATATGGTAGAAAATGCAGGACCCCTATATGTTGGGCAGAAGTAGGAGAAGTTCAATTATCAGGACCTGAGTTAGTCTTTGAAACGACGGACAAGATTGTCCAGATTGGCGATCACCTGAAAGCTGCCCAAGATAGGCAGAAAAGCTACGCTGATCCAAAGCGTAAATCTTTTCACTTCGAAGTAGGTGACAAAGTATTGCTTAAGGTATCACCCTGGAAGGGGGTGATGCGATTTGGTAAGAAGGGCAAGCTAAGCCCGAGATACATAGGACCTTTCGAGGTTATCGAACATGTTGGGTCAGTTGCCTATAAGTTAAACTTACCTGAAGAGCTCAGTAGTATACATAATGTGTTCCACATCTGTATTTTGAAGAAGTGTTTCGCTGATGAATCACTGGTCATGCCACATACGGATGTACATATAGTGAGAGCTTGAAATTTGTGGAAAAACCATTGTCGATTGAGGATCGACAGGTAAAGAAGCTTCGAAGGAAGCATGTGCCTATTGTAAAGGTCAAATGTGATGCCCGTAGAGGTCCCGAATACACATGGGAGGTAGAATCCACGATGAAAGAAAAATACCCTCATTTGTTTCAGTAAATCTCAAGGTCGAGATTTCTTTTAAGGGGGTGAGGATGTAACACCTCGAAAATTTACGTCCAATAATGTATTGACACGTGTCATAAGCTTTGAATATGTGAAAAAGTACTTTAGAGGGACTAAAGTTGACAAACAGTGAAACTATGTGAATATAAGGGTCCAAAGTGTCGACAATGGATAAATAGGCTCTACAATAACCCTACATGGTGTTTATAATCTTAAACTAATAAATCATGGATCATACGAAGAAGGAAATGAAAGAAAGTGAGGAATTTCAAACTACAAGGGCTAAATGTGTCAACATGTTGAAAGTATACCTCTGAGTGACCTTTTAGCAAACTCGAAGCTTTGTAACGATAAAATATACTCACTAGAATATGTGGTAAAAATTTTATAAAGTTTCGTCATCGTATGAGAAAGTTATGACCAAAACGGTGTACGAAGGGTTAAATGCGTTAACGTTGAAATTCGTGACTTTTTGGGTAAGCACAAAGTTAACCAAGGACCTAACCAAGTTTGTAGATGTCCTAAGGCCCTTAAAAATCAGTTTTGAGGGTCAAGAGTGCAAGAAAAGTAGCCAAAACCACGTAACAAAGGACCAAGGACTAAAATGTAAAACATGGAAAACTTGTTAACCTGGTCGCCACTTGTACGCGCCCCGCGAAGGGAGTCTCGCACCCCGCGTACAACCTGCCAGCGCAGAATATTGCGCAGATGTCAGTTATCAGGTCTGTAACGATGGTAAACAGTTGTTATCTGATACCATATGCTCTCCAATGGTTTTACATGCATAGAGGGGCACCTGGACTGATCTTATAACACTTGTAGACTCTTGTGGCATCATCTTGTGAGGATTAATTGGCTATATATGATGTTCAAAGTTGCAACATTGATCACTTGCATTTTCAAGACTCACAAGACCCACTTCTGGAGCTCCTCTGATCAACCTCAGGCTTTCTTGTGATCTCTAATCGTAATTAGGACTCTTGTAAGTGTTCATAACCCTTTTTAATTCGTTTTAGCTTAGTTAATTAGCTATTAGTCAAACCGTCGTAATTTAAATTTGACTTTGCGATTAAATGAAATCCGCTCAGTCATTTCTCGAATTGAAAGTACCTATAAGTAGGTATTTATGTGGGTAACAAACCCTTAAAAGGGTACTTTCAGATTCCCACTCTAACTATGTTAATTGTCGAGTCAAAGCTTACTTTAAAAAGTCAACAGAATGTGTATTTTCAAAATTAAGCATAATTAGCAATGTAGGATACATGCAACCTGTTTGATCATTAAAATAACTTAGTAACTAATGTAAGAACATGTTCCAACATGATCAACTCGACAATTTTCAGTTTAAACCCGGATCGGACCCGAAAGTCGCATAATTTGACTTTTGCTTTGACTATCAGTTCTGATCCGTTTATGCATGTTTAAGATCTGCCTTAGAGCTTATTTTGGACCAGGTTTCATATAAGTATAACTCTCTGAGATTATGCACCTTGGTTCAATACTTATCCGATTCATATGCATGTTTCCGATTAATGCTTAAATGTTGACTATTATGCCCTTTTGACTATAAAACGTGATTTTTGAAAAAGTGAAAGAGTAGAAACCTTAGTTACTGATTTATAAACTTGCACCTAAAATTTGACATCAGTTTGAGGTCTAGATTAGAAGTTATGCTCATTAGCGTAATTTGAAAGCTTTATGTTACTTAAACGGCGTAATTAGCGTATAACCTATTTAAACCCACTTTTCGATATCAAACTTTTTACCCACTGATGTAATATAATATTTTGGGATTTTTTAAGATTTTTATTTAATTTTTGGCTGAGCATAACATAGGTCTCTAAGTTTAATTCGGTTAATACCGATTTTGCCCTTTTAGGCCATAAAATGAGTTTTACAAATCCTTTTGACCCCAAACCTTTTTCTACTGATTTTATTTGTTAAATAAAATATTTTGAGCCTTCTGGAATTATAAAAATATCAGCTTTCCTTTAAAAACCCGAAAATGGCTCCAAATCGTCTTTTTAAGCGTTTTTAACGCATAGTATGTACTAAAACTATATTAAACCTATAAGGTTAATACCTACTGATATTTTTAGTATATTTTTATATAATAACAGTAAGTAAAAGTTTATAAACTCAGGTTTCCAGTTTTGACCTTTTAGCCTTTGTGAAATTACCAAACTACCCCTAGAATGCATAGTTTGGTTTTAAATGATAAGTTTCACATATAGGTCATACCCTACTATTATAACATGTTAAAATAAGTGTATTTACTGTATAAATCAGACCTGTAACTCAGATTACAAATAAAACTCTTGTACAATCTTTTAAATGACCAAAATGCCCTTATGAGGCATAATTTGTGTTCAAATCCGTTTTGGGCATAATAGAAGATACCTTACTGATATCAAAACATGTTTAAGGCATATTAACTCAGGAAACTTGCATATGACTCTTATGGTTACCCGTGACGCCCTTTTCGCGTTCGGTTCGGTTTATGTAACTAGTTTGCATAAATTGACCGAAACGGGTCAAACCTTATCATTTTTTGTCTCAAAATCTAGAATGTATTTAGTATACCCATATTATACAAGTATTCAAACTTGTCGAGTCTAAATTACGTTCTATCCGGTCTTCGCTTAATCATGCGTTTGAACCGTATCGTCCATGAAAGCTAACCGGTCTAAGCTTAGGCTTAAATAAAGACCCGTTAAAAATCTAATAGGTTATTATAAACCTTTGTTCCAGAATAGAAGAACCAGTAAAAGCTACCTTCACTCGCTAATTGTGATTTATACTTACAAAGGTAAATACTTTTAACTTATTTTCCCTATACGGGCTTGGGGTACGGTATATAAAATACCGCTTGGTCCGGCATTGAATCTTTAATCGAATAGTGGTTAAATCCTTGATATGCTACGTTTTGAATGTGTTTTGTTTGCTTAAAGCCTTTGGGGGGTTAATGACCATGTCCCGGATATCCTTGGCATCATCTTACGAGATGGCCACGACCTAAGCACGGGGTGTAGGCGTACACCCGTCAGTGCCGAACCAAATAATGTGGTATGTCTATTAATCTTTAACCCGGTCTACGGATCGGGCTACTGAACGCATAAGTAACATGTAATTCCCTTACAAGATTATATTCACATAATTATCCCAAGTTATAAAATGTTTTGTGCCACGTGCATTCAAATCAATTTTCAAACCTTTTCAAAATGAGTCAGTTAAATTCTATTTACCAGTGTAAACTGACATATTTTCCAAAAGGTTAAGTGCAGGTACTACTCGTACTAGGCTGGCTGTCTTCTAGCGTCCTCAATAAGTCTCGCAAGCTTGGATGTCAATAAAACTGTTGAACAATATCTTCTTTTATTTTGATCCGCCTGTGGATCCGTTTCAACTATTCGTGATATTTAATATTACAATTTTTTAAAGTTGAAATGAATCTATCTTTGCTTCCGCTGTGCATTTATATATTGTGTTGTTTGACTTATGATGATATCAACTAAGTCACGATACTCCCCACCGGGCCTACCGGTGACACGTGGAAAATAGGGGTGTGACACTTTTGATCGTGAACCCCTCTGTTCAACAGAAGATAGAAGAATTTATGAATGACAAATCAACGAACAAGAGGAGGATCAACAAAAAGAGTCTTCTTCTTCAGGAAAGAAACATGCTGACCAGGTATTCCTCATGCAACCTACTGTTATATATTTGAATGCTCCAGTTGAGGGGGAGATAGAGGTACCTAGGTCAACGGCTGAAATGTTAGAAGAATTGGGCTTAGATGGCGGAAAATTTAAGTTTGATATAGAAGATGAAATTCCTTCGTCACTAGAGAGGGAATATGAGTTCAAATATGTTCATGAAGCCGATAAGTATAATGATGTAATAGTTGAAGAAGGATTGGATTCATCGGATGAAGAAACGGTATTTCATTATTCTGGAGTTGATGAAACGCTTCCTACGCTTCCTGAGTTGTTCAAGGAACAGAATGAAGAGGAGGTTAGAAGAAAAGTAGTGGAGAAGATCACTACTGAAGGTATTCCAAGAACAATTCCGAGAGAAAATCTAGTTGAAGAAAGAAAGAAATGGTTCAAGGTGATGCCAAAAGAGAGAAAGTTCATAAGACCTCTATAATACTTCACGCATGATGCTGATATATCGTGGGGAGATATCTTATCTTGGGGTTATCTAGAAGATCTACAAGTGTATGCAATCAGACGGGAAAAGGGGGTTCAGTACTTCAAATTCTTGTCAGACATTAAAACCCTCCCGTGGTGGGATGTTGAAGAATTGGTGCAGACAAATAATATCAAGCAGTTTTACTGTGGGTTGGATGTGAAACAGCATGATCAACACTTGTGGGATTACATAAAGCAGCAAGCAAAAGCAAGATTTCCAGATTGGAAGCCGCAGTATCCAAAACAAATTGTTACAATCTTGGAATCAGGAGAGAAAGATATCACGCTGGATATAAAGTTGCCGAGATGTTTGAAGAATATGCCGCTACGTGCTACGGAGCAAGACTTTTATGAAGACTTTCAAGGTTGGATGTACAACGAAAGTACAGCGGAAGCGGTGATCTCTCTGTATGACAAGTCCACTGGTAAATCAAGAATGATCAGTATGTTGGATCCCATGTGGCTTGTGAACTGCTCCAAGAAGGATATAGACTGCTTATTCTACAACAAGATCGTGTATGAGAAGCCAGACAAAGTCCAAGCTATGCAATATCAGAAGTTAGTGGATCTGTGCTACGCAAAAGACATCAACTCTGGGAGGTATTGGAAGTCAAAGTGGAGAGATTTAGAGATTGATGAGTTCTTGAAGAGGTACAAGCGCAGTCAGAGATTTAAAGAGATTATTGATAAAGCTGCAAGGCTTGGAAGATACAAGTTGATGAGACCTCCACCAACTGACCAGACACCGATTGAGAAAGAAGAAAACAAGATCCCTAGATGGGATAGGAAGCGAGATGGAGATCCTGAATACAGAAAATACTGGAATGAAGTTGGTAGGCCTCTCATACTAAAAATGCTTTAAGAGAAAGCAGAAAAGAGAAGGCAGAGAGCTAAGGAAACAAGACGCAGCAGGAAGGATTGAAGACTATGCAGGAAGGAACTACAGCTACATCCAAGGGGGAGTCTGTTAGTACATATGTCTGTAGCTTTCGTCCGCATCGAGTCTTGTATATTTTACGTTGTGTGTGTACTTTTGTATATCTTTGTATATGTATGTTTGTGTCTAGACAATGCAGGGAATGGCACGTAAATGTAAAAGTGAAATCCGTCGGACGACGAATGTCATCCGATCGGATGGCCATCCGATCGGGTGACACTTCTCCACTCCCTGGTTGCCTATAAATAGCTTGCTAGTGTTAGATTATTAAGACCTTTTGCTGAACTTGTAGTGAATCTCTGCTACTCTGGAGTTCTACCGGATCTGTCACACCCCGATTTCCACGTGTCACCGGTGGGGGAGTATCGTGACGTCGTGGTTGGCAACGTAATAGTCAATCAACACAATATCAATATGCACAGCGGAAGCAAATTTAAAATATGATACAACCGAATTTATTATTGTAATGTCAAGTATCACAACGTTCGATTGTTTAACCACAGAACGGATCGAAATAAAATAGAAACAATGGTTCAACAGACTTCAGGCATCCTAAGCTTGCGAGACTTTTTATTGATGCTAAGGAGACAATCCAGCCAATTTCGTTTAGTACCTGTATTCAGTCTTTTTGGGAAAATACGTCAGTTTACACTGGTAAATACAATCAACTGACTCATTTTGAAAAATGATTTAAAATTGGTTTGGATGCACATGGCATAAACATTTTTATAACGTATAGGGAAAATAAGTTAAAAGTATTTACCTGAGCAAGTATTAATCACAATAAGCAAAATGCACGTAGCTTTTACTGGTTCTCCTAATCTGGAACGAAGGTTTAATATAACCTATTAGAATCCTAACGGGTCTTTAATTAAGCTTAAGCTTAGACCGGCTAGTTTCAAAGATACGGTTCGTACGCACGATTAAGCGAAGACCGGATAGAATGTGATTTAGACCCGATAAGTTTGAAGACTTGTTTAATATGGGTTTAATATTCACATTCTGGAAGTTAAGATAAAACCGTTAAGGTTTGACCCGTTTCGGCTAATTTATGTAAACTTGTTACATAAACCGAACCATACGCGTAATAAGCGTGACGGGTATTCATGAGAGCTATATACAGGTTTCCTAAGTTAATTATGCCTCAAATATGTTGTGACATCAGTAAGATGTCTTTCATTATGCCCGAAACGTGTTTAAACA
>JARYGA010003727.1:0-26809 GCA_030545235.1 Helianthus tuberosus | reverse complement strand
AAGTCTTGGAATGTTCTAGAAAGCAAATGCCGATGTGATGATCACACACAGTGTAACGTAAGAGCTTCTAATGTAGATTTATGGGTACACTTGGTAAACAAGAATTATTAGTCTTAGTTCATTATGGCAATCATATTATATAATCATCCAAAGTTAAGAAAAGTCAAACTTAAAAAAAAAAAAACTCAATATCCAAAGTTAAGAAAAGTCAAACTTAAAAAAAACTCAATATAATTTTTCGACCCTTGACTGATGAAACGGTACTGTGTCAGCAACTAAGATTTTAGAGATAAATCTAACAAGAAACCCAATGATTTTAGAGATGAATTGATCGATTTCGGATGCTAGATTGAGCAGAAACGATTTCAAGCATTACCTTCAGTCGTTCAAATGTGATTTCAAAGACCCGCTTGATTTCTTGTTCAACCCTGTTTCACCCGTTCTGATTTTTCTCTTGACCCGTTATGACCTTTTCTAGCATTTTTCATCTTTTAATTTTGCCCATTTTGACCCATCAAAAATATTATCAAACCCAAACAACCCATAAACTTAATATTTTGACCCAAAAGGACCCAAAATCAATGGGTTACTTTTACGAGACCTAATTATAATCGTTCAATTCCATAAAATAAATCACTAGCGAAACTACAAATCACCGACCCAAGCCCAATATTGCCATGGAGTCGGGATTAACAAACTTGATGATCCCAAATGTGAAATGACTCAACCCCAACAAACATTTTAAATTGTATTTCTAGCACACATCTATATCAAATAAATTAGTAACCGGTGGCATTACGAGTTATAATTTTATGAGCCATAGATTCTTATTTCTGCTTCTTTTATTGCGCCCATATATATAGTAACCTATGCACAATTTCAATCACATATTATAACTTCTAAATCTTTATTTAATAACTATTTAGTATTTCCTTCATCTAACCCGTGTATATTACACGGTTTCTAACCTAGTATGCTAGTAAATAAATCAAAACATTGGCTTTAACAAATATTACATCGTATGTTGCTAGAAGGATCTACCTTACTTAGATCATTGCAGCAGTAAAGACGGGCATGTCACACTTCATCTTCTCCGATCTTGTAAGAGTGCTTAAGAGTGGGTGTCTTCAGTGTGAGAATTGAACCCATTTATTTAGGATATAAGTGAGCTAGAGTATTAGGGTTAATATGTGTTGAGACTAACACTTTTGGATCAACGTTTACGTCAGTTCGGATCCAGCTATAGGTATCCTCGACATTGTACAGAAACCGCATATATCCCAAGCAAATTTTCTTTTGTTACCATATACGTTTTTGCAACATTTTAAAAATTAGGATTCGGTACTTCCCTGAGGCCCAATGCGTTAGCGCCAACCCATCCTAGTGAAGGGATCGGTTAGATTAATTAGATTATGTCTAGTTATGGCAATTTGTCTACCCTTAATCTATCTTGGTTATGCTTCTAACTAAAACGGGTATCTTTGTTTTGATTGAAGGTTAATCTTGAATAATTAGTAAAATTGAGGGTTTATTTAATATGTTTTATTAAAGTTTGATTTATTTTAGGTAATTGATATTGTAATTGATTTAGGAAGTCTTGGAGAGAAAGTTTAGTAATTGGTTTAGTGAAGGTTTAATATCTTGGAGAGCAAGTTTAGTAGTATTATAAGTAGGGGTTTAGGTTAATGTTTTAATTTGTCCCTTTTCCTTGTAACTTCGTATGTTCGTTTGATTGAATAGAAAGAGTCGTGGGTTTGTCCCCCCAATATCTCATGTTCTTGTTTGTTGATACGATTGTTTGAACCGTCTGGGCCAACAGTTGGTATCAGAGCTTAGGCTCGTTGAACATTGTTCGTTGCATGAAAAACGATTCACCGTTTGCTTTATTCCGTTCAGAGGTTAGAATTACCGATTAAGGTTCGGTGTGTTGTTCCGGTTAATGCGTGCTAGCTGCGTTAAAAATAGTTGTGATAGTCCTTTGTTCGAAGTTATTGTAAAAAAAAGGAAGTAATTGTTTGTTTTGTGAATTACGTCAACAACAATAATTAACTGAAGTTTTTTTGTTTTCTTTGGAATTCACGTAAGTCTAAAAGAAAAAAGAAAGAATATTTTTTTGTTGTTCATGTTATCTCACGAAGAGAATAGAAAAAGGAAAAAAATATTTTTGTTTGTTACTCACGCAGGTGGATAAAAATAAAATAAAATATATTTTTTGTTACTTGTTGGTTGCGGCTAGTTTGATCAAGATCACTTCTGGTTCAGTTTCGTTTGTACGCAAAAAGAAATCGAAAGGCAGATCATGGCCGGTGATAAAGAAGGAAGCTCAAGAACGGTGAAAGAATCGATGGGTGGTTTTGTTTTGCAAGCACCATAGTTAACCTCGACCAATTACGCAGCATGGTCAGTTATGGTGAACGTTGTTTTGGGAGCGAACGGTTTGCAAGATGCGATTGACAAAGAAAAGGGACCGGGAATTGAAGAAAAAAGAAGTTTATTGCCTTAGGTGTCATCTTCCAGACCCTACCTGAAGACGTGATGCTTCAGATGGCTAAGTATTCAGAACCGAAGGATGTTTGGGAAGCGCTAATAGTTCGTTATCTTGGTGCAGAAAGAACGCAGAAAGCTCGTATTCAAATGCTAAGAAGCGAGTTAGATGGATTGAAGATGAGTGAGACAGAAAGTATTGATGAATATGCAGCGAAGCTGGGTGGAGTACAGTCAAAGTACAAGAGCTTGGGAGCAACCCTCGAAGAAGAGGTCGTGGTGAGAAAATTCTTGAACTCTATGTCGGATAAATATTTACCTATTGTTTCTTCGATCGAGCAATTCGCAGATATCGAAAAATGGCGTTTGAAGATGTGGTTGGACGTTTGAAGGCATATGAAGAAAGAAACAAGTTCAAGAATGTGAATGAAAGTTCATCACAAAGTCAGCTTATGTTCACCCAGAATGAAAAGAAAGTTGAAAACTACCGAGGACGTGGAAGATACAACGGACGTGGAAGAGGGTATCTAAGATGGAATAATGAAAGTGAGAATACGAATGATGAACAAGGTGAAGATCGGAAAAAGAAGCCTGAAGAATGGCAAGACCGAAGAAAGAACTTGAGGTGCTACAACTGTGATAAGATTGGGCACTACTCGAGCGAGTGTAAAGCACAAAGCAAAGGGAAAGAAGAAGCGAATTTGACAAAGACGGAAGATGTACATGATATTGATCCATTTCTGTTCATGGCAGTTTGTTCGACAAAAAAAGTAAGTTTGAATGAAGAAAGGGTTATCCCTGGTGTTTTTTAAAAGAATGAAGAAGAACGTGGTATTTAGATAATGATGCGAGTCATCACATGTCAGGAAAGAAAGAGTTTTTCACTACGTTAGTTGAAAAAGTTTCGGGTCAAGTAACGTTTGGTGATGGATCCGAGATTGAAATAAAAGGTAAAGGGAATGTAACTGTGGTAAGTAAGAATGGCGAAAAGAAAACGTTTTGTGATGTTTTCTACATGCCTAAGTTGAAAACCAGTCTTCTTAGTTTGGGACAATTGGATGAAGAAGGTTGCAAGATTGAAATAGCCAATGGGATGTTAAGGCTACATGATCAGAAAGGAAGACTGTTGATGAAGGTTCAGAGAAATCTGAATAGAATGTACAACATCATGCTTCAAGTATGTTGTAATTCTAACAAAATTGAAGATGAAAAGAAAGAAAGTCCTGATGTGAAACCGATTATGAAAGTGAGGGAAATTCGGTTTGGAACTATCCCAAAGGATTTGTTTGGAGTTCGTTTAAGTATTGGTCAAGAAAGAGTTAAAGAGAAGAAGCAAGTCAAGAAAGAAACTACTGAAGAAACGAATGCAAAGTTTGAAGAACCAGTGAAGCAAGTATGCTATAGACAATTGAAAAGGAGGAACAAAGGCAGGAAGAAAAACAATTCAAGATTAAGGGGGTGAATGAAGGTTAATCTTGAATAATTAGTAAAATTGAGGGTTTATTTAATATGTTTTATTAGAGTTTGATTTATTTTAGGTAATTGATATTGTAATGATTTAGGAAGTCTTGGAGAGAAAGTTTAGTAATTGGTTTAGGAAAGGTTTAATATCTTGGAGAGCAAGTTTAGTAGTATTATAAATAGGGGTCTAGGTTAATGTTTTAATTTGTCCCTTTTCCTTGTAAGTTCGTATGTTCGTTTGATTGAATAGAAAGAGTCGTGGGTTTGTCCCCCCAATATCTCATGTTCTTGTTTGTTGATACGATTGTTTGAACCGTCTGGGCCAACATTGATCCCTATTCTTCACACTTTGAGTACTTGTACTAGACTCTTAGTAACGCTAAAAATATTCACATCCTTGTTCTTTTTAAGTCACCTATTCATTTGTTGATATCGAGCCTTCCACTTATTCTCATGCCAAAAAGTGGCCATAGTCATGTAATGCATTTGTATTGCTTATGATGTTGCTGTGGATTGCTAATGGATCCGACTACTAACCATCTGCAGTCAACAGATGGACTTTGTTCGCCAATTTAGTACTGATATGGTGACTATTGTTGCTGATTCTCCATTTGTTGTTGTGCGTGTATTCATCTTTGGTGCTTCTAACGTAATATTGAATTGGCATAATTCATATGTATATTCTGATGTTGTATTGGTTCATTTTGGTCTTATATTTTAAGATTTTGAGTTGAATGAGTAAAGCACAATTGTGTAGTTATTATGTACTATGTTGAGTTGTTGTGGTCTTCTGTTGCTGCCAAATTGATTATCTTGTTCCATTTTCTTGAACAAGATTGTCTTCATAAAATTTCTACGTTTATACTTGAGATTCTAGAGCAGTTTGTTTGTAATCAGATGAATCTTTGTTTCATGAACATGTCAGATTGGTCTTTGCATCTTTATGTTTACAAACTTTGTCCAACACTCATATTTTAGCCTTCATTAATGCATAAACATCCCATTATGGTAAACTCTTGAAATCATGCGACCATTTGAAGTATTGAATAGAATACCTTCTTCTCGTTTTCCCGCATAACACTTCAAATCACTAAACAACTTTTGGACGAATGAACTTCATTCCCTAACACTAGTTAGTGAATGAACACTATCTCAAGAAACAGGTTCAATTGGCAATTTGAATTTCCAACTCTCCAAAATTATGATGGTTTTATCATGTTTTCAAATCACTTTATTCATCAGATCCAATTTTGTTATTCCATTTTAGGGTATATGTCTTCGCCGATGGAAATCTAGAAGATTTCCATATATTTGATTTATGTAACAGCTGTGTAATTGTGTATATTTTCCAGAGTTAGTTGCCATTGTTTAGGAATGATAACTGTAAATCAGTGGTATTCTCCACTATATATTCTGTAACATTTTCCTTGGTCAATCACAAAAACATTTACCAGTTTTCATGGTATCAGAGCTTTAAGCTCATACCATCACCTCCGCCTTTTTTTTCTCTTCTTTTTTCGCCGCAGACCACGGTCTTGCTGGCCTCTTCCTTCTGTTCAGTAACGATGGGAGACAAATCCATCGACCAACTCAATGGCAAACCTAATGAAAAACCTGCTGTAGCCCTTCATCCTGCATACACAGTTACAAACATTCAGAATAAGGTCCGGATCCTTGATGGGACAAAGGTCACTTATTCCTCATGGGTCAAACTTTTCACCTTGCACGCCCGGGGGTATAAGGTCCTTCGTCACATCGATGGTACGCCATCACCACCAAAAGAAGATCCAACCTATGAAGCCTGGGAAGAACTTGATGCTGTGGTTTTACAATGGATATACGGAACTGTGTCTGATGAACTGTTGGTTCGGATACTCAAAACCGAATCTACTGCCCGAGAGGCATGGGTTCGCATTTCTAAGTTGTTCCTCAACAACAAGGGTTCTAGAGCCGCGGTTCTAGAACATGAATTCTCCAATCTGAAACTGAAGGCCATGCCTTCCCTTGAGGCTTACTGTCAACGCCTTGGGGAATTGGCTGATATGCTGGATGATGTCGAAAGCCCAGTCCCAGAAAGTCGACTCATCATTCAGCTTGTTCGCGGACTACCACCGGAGTACGACACCACCGCCTCTCTCATCAATCAGAACCTTCCCTCCTGGGAGGATGCTATCGGGATGCTACAGCTTGACCACCAGAGACAAATGGCTCGTGACTCTCTCAGTGATGCAAACACTAACACTGCCCTAGCAACAATGTCTTCTGAACTAATTGCTGCAACCACCAATGTGCCTCCCCAGCGCCGCCCCAATTCCTCCTCTGCTCCCAGAGGTAATTATCGTGGTGGATCCAACAACAGACGTGGGTCTGGTAGGTCCACTCGGCCCAACAACCAAACCAACCAGACTCGTGGTGCTTGGCCCAACTACTACGGCCCACCCAACCAGCCTTGGTTCCCACCCAACACGCAAAGCTACTGGCCCAATTGGACACCACCACCCTGCCCATACCCGGCCCAGGCTGGCTGGGCTTTGCCTTGGACACCTCGTGGACAACAACAACACTCTAGCCCACCCAACACAACTACCGTTGGACCCTCACAACCACAGCAGGCCCACGTCACTACCTTTGATGCTATGGAACCCACCCAGTTACAACGAGCTTTCTCTGCCATGACTATGCAACCTCCTGATGATCCATGGGTGATGGATACTGGTGCCTCCTCTCATCTCACACCAGATGAAGGTATGATTTCTCCACTGAAACGTTGTCACTTAAAATCTATATATGTCGGTAATGGCCAAAGCATTCCAATTATTGGATATGGGAACACTTCACTCCCATCCACCACAAAACCCTTTCACCTTAAAAACGTTTTATGCACACCCGATATCGTAAAAAATCTCATATCTGTTCGGCGTTTTACTATTGATAATCATGTTTCATGCGAATTTGATCCTTATGGTTTTTCTGTGAAGGACTTGAAGAGTGGCCAGATTCTGAGCCGACACAATAGCTCCGGTGACATATATCCTTTCACCTACACCACACCATCATCCTTTATTGCATCTTTATCAACGGACTCGTGGCATCAAAGACTTGGGCACCCGGGTCTTCCCGTTATGCATTATCTTATTTCCAGTAATTTTATTTCGTGTAATAAACATAGTAGTACTATGCTATGCAATTCGTGTCAAGTTTCAAAACATAAAAGGTTGCCTTTCCATTCATCATCGTCTATTAAATTGTTACCATTTGATATTGTCCATTGTGACCTATGGACTTCTCCAATCATTAGTAAAACCGGTTATAAATATTATATGGTGCTAATAGACGATTTTACACATTTCACATGGGTATACCCACTAAAATTCAAATCTAAAACTTTCAATAAATTCCAACAATTTTATACATACATTAAAAACCAATTCCATCTATCTATTAAGTCATTTCAATGCGATCTTGGAGGCGAATTCGACAATCACCACTTCAATAACTTCTTTAATACTCATGGATTACAGTTTCGCTTCTCTTGTCCTCAAACATCCCAACAAAACGGCACTTCAGAACGCATGATTCGACGCTTAAACGATATCATGTTCTCCCTTCTCACCCATGCGTCTCTTCCCCCGCATTTTTGGGTAGAAGCCCTCCACACCGCCACATATTTACACAATATCCTTCCTACCACTGTCCTTCGTAATCGCACACCAACCGAAGCCCTTTACCTTCGTAAACCCACTTATGATCATCTTCGCGTTTTCGGTTGCGTTTGTTACCCCAACTTATCCGCCACCCGCCCTCATAAGCTTGCACCTAGATCAAAACCATGCGTCTTTCTTGGTTACCCGGAAAATTTTCGCGGGTATCGGTGTTTAGACCTCAATACAGGCAAGGTCACTCTATCAAGACACGTCACCTTTGACGAGTCCGTTTTCCCGTTTACTACACACTCCTCCTCTAAACCGCATGATTACACCTTTCTAGACACCGAACCTTCACCCATAATTTTTAACCATCAAAACCCTACCTCAAACTCAAACCCAACTCCTACTGGACCCATACTCACTCCACCACCCTCCCCACCTCCACAACAGTCCCTACCACACACTCCAACCAACCCTCCACAACAGCCCCTACCACACAACAGCCCCGCTCCAGTCATCACCTACTCCAGACGCATCAGACCCCAACCACATCCCACTACTATTTCCACCAGCCCGTTTCCTCAACCCGTTTCACAACCCACTTCACCTCACAACCCAGCCCAAACAAGCTTTGTCCCAATCCCACCACCCATTCCTTCCCATCCTATGCAAACCCGCTCCAAACTTCGTATTCATAAACCAAAATTACCTCTCAATCTCCACACATCCACCACACCTAACATTTCACCTCTACCAAAATCTCACATAACTGCCCTCCATAATCCACATTGGAATGCTGCCATGAATGACGAATATAGAGCATTACTTGACAATAAGACGTGGGATCTTGTACCAAGACCACCAAATGCCAATATCATTTGATGCATGTGGCTATTTCGCCACAAATATCATTCGAATGGCACTTTACAGCGGTACAAGGCTCGTCTAGTCGTTAATGGCAAAAGCCAACAAGTGGGCATCGACTGTGACGAGACCTTCAGCCCGGTGGTAAAACCCGCCACTATCCGGACGGTCCTTAGTTTAGCAGTTTCACGCTCTTGGCCTATCCATCAACTGGATGTCAAGAACGCGGTTTTACATGGAGATTTTCAAGAAACAGTCTATATGTTTCAACCGCCGGGTTTCATTGACAAAACTAACCCGAATCATGTCTGCTTATTACGTAAGTCGCTATATGGTTTGAAGCAGGCACCACGGGCTTGGTACCAACGGTTTGCAAATTATATCATCAAATGCGGGTTCAAAAGTTCAATTTGTGATAACTCCTTATTTGTCTACAGAAATGGTCCTCACATGGCATACTTATTGTTATATGTAGACGATATCATACTCACGGCATCGGATCCCTCTCTTTTGCAGAAATTTATTTCAGCCATGTCTCGGGAATTTGCAATGACCGACCTCGGTCCTTTGCATCATTTTTTGGGGATCTCTGTTCAACAACAAGGCCGCGGTTTGTTCTTGTCACAGGAAACATATGCAGCAGACATCATATCTAGAGCAAACATGGAAAATTGCAAAACGTGTTCAACTCCGGTTGACACTCACGCAAAGCTGAGTGCCACGAAAGGTGAACTTCTTACTGATGGAACCTTATATCGCAGCCTAGCTGGAGCATTACAATACATAACCTTTACGAGGCCCGATATCTCCTACGCCGTGCAACAAATCTGCTTATTCATGCATGCACCACGTGACTCTCATTTTCAATTCCTTAAACGGGTGCTTCGATATATCAAGGGAACCATCAATCATGGCCTTCACATTACACCCTCCAAATCACATACACTTATCGCGTACTCTGATGCTGATTGGGGAGGGTGCCCGGATTCGCGACGATTCACCTCCGGTTATTGCGTTTTCCTAGGAGACAATCTGATCTCCTGGTCATCTAAATGCCAACCTATTGTCTCTCGTTCTAGTGCCGAGGCCGAATATCGAGCTGTTGCAAACACCGTCGCCGACGCAAGCTGGCTACGAACCTCCTTCTCGAACTACACGTTCCCACTAAACAGGCAACCATAGTTTATTGCGACAATATTTATGCTGTTTACCTTTCAGGGAACCCCGTGCAACATCAACATACCAAACATGTGGAAATTGACATTCACTTCGTTCGAGAGAAAGTTCGAGTTGGAGCTGTCCGCGTCTTACACATTCCTGCTGATTACCAGTACGCGGATATTTTCACCAAAGGTCTTCCCCGCCAACTCTTTCAACGCTTTAAATCCAGTCTAAGCATCCGTCCTACTACAGCTCAGACTGCGGGGGTATCTTAGCCGATAAGATTTCCATATATTTGATTTATGTAACAGCTGTGTAATTGTGTATATTTTCCAGAGTTAGTTGCCATTGTTTAGGAATGATAGCTGTAAATCAGTGGTATTCTCCACTATATATTCTGTAACATTTTCCTTGGTCAATCACAAAAACATTTACCAGTTTTCAATATGAACATACCGTTCCATATTCGAATCCTCATTCCTAAATATACTAATCCCACAATAGTTTTGATGATGATAATGCCTCACAATGATGTTCTAATACCTTTGTTGATTGAATGATCAACAAAAACAACGATGTTTTTGAAAGAAAAAAAAGGGGATTGTGAGCACACATATATATTCTAATGAAACATATAAGTTGCAAATGAATTTTTCAACGAATGAATCCCTTATATACTCAACCCTTTCATTCGCTAAACACCTTTAGCGAATGAGTTCATACGCCCCATATTGTTTAACGAATGGACTCTTTCGCTAGAGCCAACTAGCAAATGGGTTTCGTTTTTTATGTTAACCCTTAAACTTTTATAAATTTATGATTTACCCCATGAACTTTTGAAAAATTACAAAACGACCATTCAAGAATTAGAAAAATACCTATTAACCCTTGAACTTTCAAGATTTGATATTTTAAGTCCCTCAAGTTTCAAATATGATAATTTAAACCTTTAACATTAACAAGTAACAATTTTAACCTCAAACTTTCTAAATTTGACATTTTCGACCTTGAACTTCAAAAACTTGACGATTTTGTTACCCGTTGTGTTTCCGCTTCAACAAAAAAAAATTGTATAACCTTTAACAAATCTGCAGTCACAACGTCATGGTTAGTCTTATCACCTCCTAACCAGGGGCGGACCCACATTGGTGCCACCGGGGTCCCCGGACCCCAATCTTTTAAAAAAAAATAGTAGATTCGGTATATTAAATTGTATATGGACCCCATAAATATAATTAGGTGGCCACCATAGAAATAAAAAGAAAGTTGGTGTAGTGGTAAATCTCCCTCTTTTCCACCAAGAGGTTATGGGTTCAATCCTTGATAAGCCCATTTTTCTTATTTTTTTTTTTTAAATCTAGTTCAAACCTCACTTTAACTCGACCCGAACGAGGACCGACCCGAAAACGGACCCCATTAAAATAAAATCCTGGGTCCGCCACTGCTCCTAACTGCAACTTATTTCAAAATTCATTAGGTGTGGTTTGTTTCTAAGACTTATTTAGTTATATGTACAGTATTTGTATGGACATCGTGATATTCAATCTTCTTTGTTAATTCATTAAGAAAGTGAAAACACTTCCACAGAACATCTGAAACGTACATATATATTTTCATCTTTATATTTATGTTTAGTAAGTTTTTTTCTGGTAACATTATTTTTGGTACTTGAACTTTTTTTTTCTTCCATATTACTTATTTGAATTTCCAATGCTGGATTAACTCAGTATTTCCTATTATTAATAATTAGATGCATGATATTTGTGGATCAACTTAAAATAATGTCTCTTTAAGTTGACATCTTAATATTAGTCTACTTGGATTATTGTATAGCCCAACAGGTCAAACAGATTATATTTATCTGAAAATGAAGTGGGTCAAAATGTACAATGATACATATTTAACACTATAACAGATGGCGTGTTTAAAAAAAAAAGTGAACAAGTCAAAAACAAAAAAACAAAGGCAAAAGTAAAAGCAGAGATCTGTGAGCTGTGTATATCTCTTTAACTTTTGAAATGGTGCGAAAACATGTTTTGTCTTGCTTGTCAGCCAAGCAATCTGCAATCCCACTTGTTAAACGTTGCAACAGCAGTTTCTTTTTACAAAAGTAAATATAGCTTAATATATACACGACTAGCATGTTTTATTTTTGTACCGTAATTTTTCTACTGGGGGTGGGAGGGGAGGGCATCTGTTGTTCATGCATTCAAATCCGGGTCAGACATTGTTGTTAGGTTAGACCTAGGGGTGCAAACGAGCCGAGCTACTCGAGCTCGGCTCGAAAAAAAACTCGAACGAGCCGAGCTTAAACAAGCTCGAGCTCGAGTCCGAGCCTAAAAAAGAAGCTCGTTTAGTAAACGAGCTTTCTGTTTATATATTTTTTATTAATATATTAAACATATATTTATATAATAATAATTACCATTTATATAAATATAAAAAAATAACTTAATTATATGTATAATAATAATTATAATTAATATAAATTAATTAGTAAATACTAAACGAGTCGAGCCCGAGACGAGCTCGAGCTTGAAAAATTACCTTCGAGCCGAGCTCGAGCTCGAGCTTGAAAAATTACCTTCGAGCCGAGCTCGAGCTCGAGCTTTATATGTTAAACGAGCTCGGGCTCGGCTCGGGCTCGGCTCGGCTCGTTTGCACCCCTAGTTAGACCGCATCTTGTATTCCTGAACTTTGCCGAGCTAATCTAAGTTGTAACAAATTGATTTAAATATATATACAGTGAAAGGTTTAACTACAAAAGGCTCTTAACGTGCGACGTTACACGACTACCAATATAACGTATGTAATTAGCGTTAACCCAACCCATGCGTAATTAGTGTTTAACTCAACTCATGTGTATTTATGCAAATAACGTGCGTAATTATGCAAAGTTAATTACTATTGTGCCACAACGTTCAATTGAAGGCCTAGATTAGATTAGATGTGTGGTTGAGATGCTCGCGTATGCATCGCACTATAAGATGGTCTTGTACATTAACCGGCCTCTATATATATATATTAGTGCGTAGTTATGAAAAAACCCTTGAAACTTCTGTGTAACTATTATTTTTTGAAAAAAAATAACAGATGTAATATATATGTTTTTTAAAGGTTTTAAGCAAAAGAAATAAAAAAAACGCCTACCAATTTAAAAAATAATAATAAACAAGTTTCTGTGTAATAATGTAAGACTCGCGTTACGTATTGTTACGCAGGAAATTATTTTTTTAAGAAAGAAAAATGGCTTTGCGCTTTTTGATTTGTTTGGTGCAAAACCTTTAAAAACATGTACATTACGAGTGTTATTTTTTTCAATAAAAATTGTTACATAGGAGTTTTCGGGGTTTCTCAATAACTTCGGTTTCTCCCAATGCTTACATTATATATATATATATATATATATATATATATATAATATACACATATAAAACGTGTTATTATTATTTTACAACAAATAATAATTATTTCTACAATAAATTGAACTAAAGTAACATAATTATGTAACTCTACTACAAAATTGTCTACAAAAGATTGCACTAAAGTAATAAAATTATGCTTGTACAATTTGTTGTAAACTAATTCATTATCACCAAAATGCAATCACACGTATTTTTTTCTTCACTTTCCACATGTAAGTCACTAGCTAACTTTAGCATTGTTCTTTTTTCACGCCAGATTAGTTTAAATATAACCCCGTGTATTACACATATTGAATAAATGAATTTTATATATTAAATAATAAAATAATATATATCTTTAAAAACCTCCTTTATTGCACGGGTTAAACAAATGTAATTTTATATATTAAATAATAAAAAGTTATATCTATAAGAACCATATTGTACGAGTTGAATAAATGTAATAATATATATCAAATAATAAAAAAAGTTATATCTTTAAAACCACGTGTATACTCGGTACGCGATAGATATGGTGATTGCGGAGATGATTATTGAAATGAAAATACAATGGTCAAACATGTTATTCAAAAAGTAAATAAGAAACCATTTGAGTGATAAAATATAAATTATATTTAAAAAAACCCGTAATAAATCTAATTTTATATATAAACTAATATTAATATTATAAATGAAAAGTATACATTAAATTTAAACTAAATAACAATTTATTAATAATTATCTATAGTTAAGTAGAAAAGATTAAACAAAATAATATTTAGTAGGAGAGTTATCTATAATTAATTAGAAGAGAATAAACTAAAGAGTAAATTGCCAAAATCGTCCCTGAGGTTTGAGAATGTTTGTCATTTTCATCGAAATCATCTCTTTTGTACTATATAGTCATTAAATTTTGGGATTTTTTTGCCATTTTCATCCAAACATCTAATTTGCTTTATTTTTTCTATCAAACATTTGTATGAAAATGACAAAAAATCCCAAATCTCAGGGATGATTTTGGCTAAAAAGTCAGACATTTGGATGAAAATGACAAAAAACCCAAAAAATGAAGGACTATATTGTACAAAAAAGTTGTTTTCGATGAAAATGACAAACATACCCAAACCTCATGGACGATTTTGGCAATTTACTCTAAATTAAATAATAATTATCTGTAAGATATTAAATTAAATAATATTTATTAGGAGTGTTATCTATAATTAATTAGAAGAGATTAAACTAAAATAATAATTATCTATAAGACATGGCCTAATATGATGACAAGTGTCCCATAAATGGTTTATTTTATTATATAGTGTAGATATAGATATAGATTTATACATAAAAGATATTTAAAAAATTTTGGGCCTTGGGCCGTTGCTCAACTTGCCCATGCCCAAAACCGGGCCTCTGTCTATATATATATAGGGAGAAGATCATGCGAGAACCACCTCTTATTGGGAGAACCGCGAGAACCAATGTGAACACAACAAAAAATGCCTAAAAATAGCTAAAAATCACACAAATTTTTTTTTTAATATTTTTTATATAAAAATCGCTACTTTTCGAAGCAAAAAAAAAATAATAATAAATTTTTTTTTTTAAAAAAAAAAAAATTTTTTTTTTGGCCACTAAAAGTAGCGATTTGAGCATAAAAAATATTAAAAAAAAATTTAGATTTTTTTTAGATTTTTTTAGGTTTTTTTGGGGGTTTAGGTTTTAGCATTTTAGCTTGGGGGGGGGGGGGGGGGTTAGGTTTTTGGGGGGTGGGGTGGGGGTTAGGTTTTTTTAGCTATTTTAGGTTGTGTTCACATTGGTTCTCGCGGTTCTCACAATAAGGGTGGTTCTCGCATGAGCCCCTTCCTATATATATATAGGGTGGGGTTCTAGAGTGAACACTAGTGTATTTGCGAACTGAGTGAACAAATCCTGGCCATTGATCTACACAGGTGTATGGCCAGGATCTCATCATCAAATCGTAAAATACACTAGTGTATTTCAACATCAGATCCTAGCCATTGATCTACACACGTGTATGACTAGGATTAGTTCACTTAGTTCGCAAGCTACACTAGTGTTCACTCTTGAACCTAATCCTATATATATATATGGTTGAGTTCATTTCAGAACTCTAAATAACTACAGAACTTTCAGAACTCCTAATAAACAATCATTTTATATATAAGTTTTTGTATTTAAGATCTTTTTATCATCTATTATATGTATTTCTTTGATTACATACATGTTAAAAGTAGTTTACATATGTTTAATTGCCAATATTATATATATGTGTCATAACTAATTACATATATGTAAAAAAACTAGTTTACATATGTGTAATTATAAAATTACATATAAAAAATGATAAAATTACTCTTAACATGTATGTAATCGTAAAAATACACATAATAAATGATAAAATTATCCTAAGCATAAAAATATATAAATAAAAAGATTGTTTATTAGGAGTTCTGCGAGTTCTGTAAATGATCATGACCCTATATATATATATATATAAACGTGATCGGGAGAAAACGCTCAAAAGTGTGAGAACGGTGAGAACGCTTCCTGGACCAACACGTGTCACCCGGCTTAGAGAAGGGCGGAGGGGCTTTTTTGTCCTTTCATCTTCTGCTTTTCCAGTTCCGCTTTTCCCGATATTGTTTTAATTTTTGGTTTTTAAGATTTTTGGCGTTAACCAAATTCAATAATTTATGGCGTTTTAATTGTTTCATTGTATCAACATTTTGGCGTTTATGGCGTTTATTCACATCGTATGCCATTGGAACCCAGGGGGCAGGAAATCTATTTGAATGACGTTTTTCAAGGGGTTTTAAACAAGATGGCCCATTGTTCTATTATTTTTTATAAACATTTTGGCGTTTGGGTTATCTTGGCGTTTTTACAATTGTTGGATTATATTTCACCCACAGTAAAAAAAAATACAAGCGAAGAAAATAAATTAAAAATCCTAATCGGATCTCTCTTCACAATATTCACTGTCATCAGTCTCTCTGTTCTTTAATAGTACAAGAACTGACACCAAAATATGGCGTTTTATGTAAAACTTAACAAACCCATCGGTTTGATTATTTTCCCTGCTCGTCTGTTGAAGTGGCTTTTTTGTGGATGTTTGGGGACATAGATCTATGACGTGTGGGTGGGTTTTTCGCTTTTTCTTCATGTTGATCTTCATCTTTATCATCATCCCACTCTTCAGTGTCATTGATCTCTTCTTTTCATCCAAGCCTTCTTCAAGAACAAAAAATACAAAACGCCATATGACTGGCATTAGTATCTTTTTCTTGAATTTTTGTCCATCTCATGCAGCAAAATCTTACTGAGTTACTCGCCTCCCCTAACAATTCATTCAGTGAAACTTGACGAATAACAATACTGAATATCCAAGAAAGCATATTAGCCATCTTTGATTTTTTTTGGCGTTTTACAGTGAGTGGTATTTAGTAGTATTGGCGTTTGTTTTTTTTTTGTTTGATCAAATGGAAGTTGCTGAGATGTATCGTTTTATAGGATCTCTTTTTGGCGCATAAGTTAGGCGGTGCGTTATTATAATAAAGTATTCGTCTTTTCAGTTACTGTTTGTAATTATTGTTTTTGACAAGCTTTATCTCTGAAGTCTGTAACACGTCCCATCTTTCAAGTTTGACGTTTTATATTCTAATATAATAAATTTCCCATATCTTCAGTTTTTCTGATTTGAAGTTACTGTTTCTAGTTACATTCAGTTTGTTTTTTTATTTATTATTATTTTTTTTGGTTTTTTATAATACTTTTTGAAACTAATTTTATTATAGTTTGGGAGTTTTTTTTTTTTTTTGGGGGGGGGGGGCGTTTAACATGATGATATCGTTTAAACAAGCATTTTGGCTGTTTTAGCGTTTTTATTATATATGGCGTTTTTATTTATACAACAATCAACTGAAAAGGAAAATAAAAAAAAGAATTCATAAAAAAAGTTTTTTTATAATACTTTGTCCAAAGTAATTTTATGATGGTTTGATAAACGCCAAAGGTGTAAGACATTTGTCTTTTTGGCGTTTTTATTAGATATGACGTTGTTTATTAAATAACAATCAACTGAAAAAGAAAATTAAACAAAATAAATATTGATCTTCAAATCTTCACTCTCACCAGTCTCTTTCTTCTTTTGAAGCATCTTCACTGGCTGTTTCGACTTTCGTATGAAATCAGCCTCTTTTTCTATAATTTTTGTCCATCTCATGCAGCAAAATGTTATTGAGTTTACACCCTTTCAGCCAAAATGTTATCTTTTTTGGCGTTTTACCGAGAAAAAGAACGCCACAAAATAAACCATCTTAAAACTGTAAATTTGATCATGCTAAAATCAATAAAGTGTTGCTGTATGGTGTTGGATAACATTGTTAATCCTCAGTTAAGAAAGATAACTGACAATGTTGTCCACACCATACAGCTACACTTTATTGACAGCAATATATTTGATGTTTGGGTTTTCTGGCGTTTATCAGTCGAATGATATATATTAAATATATATATATCATTGAAGGTCTGAGTTGTTGTATATATAGGATTTTTTGGCGGTTTTTTTTAGGCGGGATTTTACTATAATTAGGTTTGGCGTTTTATATCTAATGGCGCTTTTAGCAGAATGCTGTGTGATTTTTGTTTTGGCGTTTTATTTTCATGAGATGGCGTTTTGTTTGGAGTAGTCAAAAGACGCTTTTACCCTTAATGAAGCGCGCCCACGTAATAAAATTGATGTTATTTACGAAAATGCCACCGCGCCAATCTAGTCCATAGATTATTTTGATCGGACGATCGATAAGCGTTCTCACCGTTGTCACACTTTCTACCGTTTTCTCTAAATCATGACCCTATATATATATATATGTATGTATGTATAGGGCTGTAAACGAACCGAACGAACACGAACAATGCCATGTTCGTGTTCGTTCATTAAGGAAATTAACATGTTCGCGAACTGTTCACGAACGCATACCGAACATAAGTTTATGTTCGTGTTCGTTCGTTAAGGAAATTCGGTTGTTCACGAACAGTTCGTGAACACTGCTCTCGAACACAAACGAACGCAAGCAATAAAAAACGATCGCAAACAAACATTTAACTTGAAAATAAAAAATAAAAACATTGTTATCTTTAAACATTGGATATAAGTACTTAAATACAACCAACAAATGATAAATCAAAACACACGAATTCTACTATACCACCAAATGATGAATCAAGTTTAACTAGCCTAAACATAATTATCCCCAAAAATATCTTAGAATGTCTAAACTTTAGCTAACTTAGAAAAAAATAAGGTTTCAAGTTTTCAATATGTTTACATAAAATGTTTATTATTTATTATTTTTTTAATATAATCAAAGGAACACGAACGAACATGAACGAACGTAACCGAACATATTACCGAACGTTCACGAACGCAATCGAACGAACGAGACATGTGTTCGTGTTCGTTCGTTAAGGTAACCGAACGAAATGTTTTGTTCGTGTTCGTTCGTTAAGCTAATCGAACGAACATAAACGAACTTCCCGCCGAACGGTTCACGAACTGTTCGCTGAACGTTCAGTTCGTTTACAGCCCTATGTATGTATGTATGTATATGTATGATAAATAAGATATAGAGAATCAGAATAAGATTTGGGTGAGAATGAGTTTTCCTTTTTTTAGTAACATTTTACAGCTCTAAAGATTTAAAATATGTGTTAGAAGTCTCGATATATATAAGGGCCAGTATACTGCATTCATCTCTCAATTCTCCATCCATCTGTTTGTACTTCATCCACATATATGGCCAATTCATCAAATCCTCCTGATGGCTCAGCAAGAATGCAAGACCATGAGTATCTATATGCATCAAATGCTAATGTATCTAACTTTGTTTCTGTGAAGCTTTCCGGTGGTCGCAATTACCATCTCTGGAAGAAGCAAATGCAATGCCTCATGAAGACTCATGATTTCTATAACCTTGTTGAAGATGTCGGTCCAGCAAGAGATCCTGAGACGATGAACAAAATTATCAAGTACGACAGTCTTCTCCAAGGTTGGATTCTTGGATCACTTTGCGAAGAAGTACTTGGTATTGTTGTCAACTGTAACTCTGCCAAAGAAGTTTGGTTGGAACTAAAACGCTACTTTGATTCAACCGAACAAGGTATATCTTAACATGAACCCAAGTTCTATTTATTTATATACACAACAACAACCATGAGGGGAATAGTGTCAGGTGCCTGGCAAACCCTCATTGGTCGACATGGCCGGCCTAAGGGGTGGGCGGGGAGGACCACCGGCCAGGGCCCGATATTTCGAAGGACACTTTATTTTATGAAAAAACCCGATATGTGTATGTAAAATATATTTTTTTAATAGGGTATACCCATACAAACACCAACATAGGCACAGTTACAAAACTATTTTATGGTTTAGATTAGTCATTAGCCCATTGACATTAGGTTTAGACTTTTAGTGAGCCCAATACCCAATTTCGTTAAGGCGTAAGGGCACATTTTTTCAAGCTCGAACATGGTACACGAATTTACAGGGCCGGCCCTGTTGGTCGATTCTTTTTATATTTAACTTTCAAACCTTCAGTTTCGCTAATATACGTGTTTAGCCCTCTGTTTTTTAAAAAAAGTTTTCTTTTTATTGGTTAACTTTGTTTATATACGTGTTTAGTCCCTTTGCTTTATCTTTGAGTGTACATGCTTAGTCCCTCTACATTTATCCTTTTAAGTAATTGATTGTCGTTTTTTGTATTTTAGTTTTAAACCTTCAACTTCGCTAATATACATGTTTAGCCCCACTGTTTTAGAGAAAAAAAAAAGCTTTATTAAGCACCAACTTCGCTAATATACGTGTTTAGTCCCCCTGTTTTAGAAAAAAAAAACTTTCTTTTTATCGGCTAACTTTGTTTATAAACGTGTTTAGTCTCTCTGCTTTAACTTTCGTAGTGTACATGATTAGTCCCTCTACTTTTATTCGTTTTAGTATTTTATCTTTTAGCCTTTTCCCCTTGCTACCGTAATCTACTTTTATTCCTTTTAGTATTTTATCTTTTAGCCTTTTCCCCTTGCTACCGTAATGAATCAACCCAGGGGAATAGTGACCGTTAGCTATTGGTGGGCACGGCAACTATTCTTGAACTTTAATAAAGTTACTTTATAATTCCTAAACTTTATTAAGACAAAAATTATTTAATACACGTATTTTTATCTATGTCTCGATATTTTTATTGAGACCGTGTTATAAGTAGTATGTACAAGTAACATAAACACAGACCTCCATGT
Source organism: Helianthus tuberosus (assembly GCA_030545235.1). Classification (NCBI taxonomy): domain Eukaryota; kingdom Viridiplantae; phylum Streptophyta; class Magnoliopsida; order Asterales; family Asteraceae; genus Helianthus; species Helianthus tuberosus. The sequence goes on along the minus strand of JARYGA010003727.1, from coordinate 6,477 downwards.
TACTTAAACTGACAAATATTCTATTTACCGCCCCACAACGTGTACGGGGCATAAACTAGTTTTAAACAAATATTGCACTAGTAGTTTGCTTGAGATGCAAAGTGTTGCTCCTAGTTTTCTCAAAATTGCGTCTGAACTCCACTTTTCCACGAATTTGCAATAAAACATTAGGGTGGACGGTATGGCTTGTTTAAGTGGGTTCGGTGATTGGTTTCACCGATCGGTGAACCACCCCGGCCGAATGTTTGAGTATGATTGATTGAGGGGTTTCGATGTATACTCACCGAATGTTTGAGTATGGTTGATTGAGTTTAATGGTGGGTCCCAACCCCTTTCAACCAATCACAATTTTTTTTTAAATTCTTTACCACTCTTTAGGTGTTTGAACCATACCCAGTGATTGAGTGCAAAATGTTGAGTTGAATGAGGACTTGACATGACATGATATTATTAACTAGAGAATAACTCAAACACCATAAAGTGATTGAACCACACCCTCCACCCTTATGCCCAGGGGCGTACCTACCCTAAGCCAAGGGTGGGCGGGCGCACCCCATGAAAAAATATTTGTTAGTGTTATTTTTCGCCGGAAATCCCGACCGCACCCCTTGGAATTTTTCACCCACACCCCTTGAAAATTTTCAACCGCCCCACTTAGAAAAAAAAATTAATTATTAAGCACTTATTCACTTAATTATTAAATATAATCAAAACCTAATCTGCAATCAATTTTTATTAACACAGGCCCAAACCCAACCCAAAGAAATTTGAACTAAATAAAATAACCCAAACCCATCCACCGATTCCATTTCCAAATCCCGCCCCCAAAAAAACTCCCGTCGACTTGACACCACTGCTCACAACCTAGTGGCTTTTTTTTTACCGGAAAAACCAAATTTCGGTTGGACCGACCCATATTACATCAGAATTCCTATATAGAACTTGTATGGTTTATTTATTTATTTATTTTGTTTTATGTGATGATTAGGAGAAAATATAGATGTGTAAGGGTTTAATCTTTTTATATTTTTTTTTGATTTTTTTGTTGTTCTAGACTTGTAGTTAAATGATTTTGTATTTTTGTTGTTTTATTTATAGCTTTGTTTGTTTAAATGATTAGTTACAAGTAATCAACATTTAATATTAGGGCTTGAATGTTTAAAAATTTAATTAAAATTTATGGGCTATGGTTGAACATGATTGTTTATTTTGTTTAAGTGTTTAGTGTTGTTTTATGAACTTATGGAGCAAATTATATGTGTTAGGAACAATGAGTAAGAATGTAATGAACTTATGATTTGTTTAGTATCTTTAGATGATATTTTGGATATATTTCAAAAAGAAAAAAGAAAAAGAAAACCTGTAGGGCACAATTTTAAATATGTTTGTAATTTGAAATGACGTTTGACGTGTTTTTTTATTATTTATAAATTTTAGTTTGATGTTCTATTGTCTTACATGATCCGACCCGACCCACTATGAACCGATATTTTTATACAGCTAGGGGCCTAAAATCTTTGAAAATATTCCACACCCCCAGGAAAAAATTCCTGGGTCCGCCACTGCTTATGCCGGAGTAAACCTCGTACCAACAGTTTCCTATGCATTTGCCGTGGCCTGTGGGTTTTCTACACGTTGCTGTTATTATTATTATTATTATTAATTGGATATTGTCTAAGATGAATTGTTATATTGTGACACAACCGCGCATTCAGGATTTTTTCCTATAGGTTTATTTTTTTGGGTGGTCAAATTTTCAAAACCATGCGTTAGAATTTTCGGGTCAGGTTGGATCTCGCGAAAGATAATAAAGACATATATGTCATATCGAATTTCTAATTTCTATTAGCGTTAGCCCTAACATTTAAGTTTTATAAAAATTAAAATTGCTAAAGATCTAACGTAAAATATCAAATCATAAGTTCATATTAAATAACTATCCCATGAAAACCACAAATTACAATGCAGTACTCGTTTTCTATTAGTTTATTAACTTTCTCGTGGTATATTGTATTGTACTTTTATTCGTTTTCTATTAAAGAGAAATTAAAAAAGTAATTATGTAGAGGGTTTGCTACCGAAGGACCAATGTCCCTCCCTAATTCGTATTCCATCAAATTGTAGTTGAATAAAGGTATAATCATACACCCTACATATATAGGGGAGTGTTATTTTAAGAACGCTAAATATTGCAAGACCCGTGAGAACAAATGAGAAAAACCAATGAAAATCACATTTTTTAATACAAACCTCATTGTAATTAAAATACATCAAAAAAAGAATTTACAACATCAAATAATTCATTTCTCCACTCAAAATCACTCTTATTAGATTATTTTTATGTGTAAATATAACAATTTACACACGTGTAAACGACAAACTTACACATGTTTAAATTTTCTTTATTTACGAATTCACGTAAATTTAAACGTGTAATTAAATTTCTAACATTGTATTCGAAAAATAATGATAAGTATAATTTTTTTAATTTGAATTGTTTTTAACCAAGTTCTCGCGGTTTTTTTTCATTCGTTCGCACGGTTCTGACCATATTTAGCGTTCTCATTTAAACATTCCCCTATATATATATATATATATATATATATATATATATATATATATATGTATATAACAATTATCAACTTTTGTGAATAGTGACTTTGACCTTTTTATTTTTTTATTATACTATAAATAATATCCGTTTTTAACACTATAACTTATAATAGTTATCAACTTGCGTGAACGGTAACTTTGGCTTTTCTATAAGTTTCTATTAGACACCTTATATAATAATATTAAACGTTTTAACCCTATAGTTTTTTTCTCATAACTTTCGTTTGTTCGTTTTTTATAAATACTAAATAAGCACTTGTGTTAGGTTTTTTTTCTTCGCTTCTACTTTGAAATGTTTATATTATTGGTAGAGTAGTTTAGAACTTTCTAAGATATATATTAGAGAAATTATTTGGATTTTCTCTTTTGATTGTTTTTGTTGGTGCAATTTTTGTGTCTGTCGTTTGTTCTTATTACGTCTGTAATGCACGGTCTTTTGTTTATCGAGTCTGTAATGTTTTGGTCGAGTCGACCAAGTCAAGATATCCTCCTATCTTGACTTGGTACGATGTTGTCAATGTTATGTATGTAAAGCAGCTGCAAGTATGTGCAGGCTGCAGTTTGTTGTTTGGTTATGCATTCTTACTGTTTCTGTCATCTGTCATTTATGTCTGCATGCAGCCTCCCCACGAAGAATGGTTCTTCGTGGGATATCATCATCACGAAAGATGTTCTTCGCCTGGTATTGATGTTTCGTTGGTTTGACCCACGAAGAACCCAGTTCTTCGTGGGCTTCAGTCTTTCGTGAGCCCAGTAACATTCTTCGTAATGTTACTGGGTCAGGGGCCTTTATATAGCAGCATATGTTATACAGAACAGTTAAGAGAGCTTAGTGAGAGTCTGTAAAACACTGTGTGTATGTGTTTGTAATTGTTCTCTTCCATTTAATCAAGATAGTGAATCTTTGGTTACTTGTGTGTGTTATACTTTGCTTTGGTTGCATTCTTACATGGATTCAGCACTTGTAAGTGTGTTCTAACAACAAGGAAGTAGGTTTCTTGATCCTCTAAGTGGACCTACAGTTTTATCGAGTATGGCTACCGTATCGATATCGTAAAGAAACGAACAGACACTGAACGAATCTCCGCCGTTCTACATGGGGGAATTTTTTTAGTTGATATACACATATCAAGCCATAATTAAATGGATGCAAAAACATAATTAGGGTCATTTGCATATTTCCCCTTACAAAACTTCTAAATTGCATATATACACAAGTAAAAATTTAAATTGCATACATCCCTTTTCTTAACTAATAAAATTACAAATTTACCCATTTTGATTTATTTTATTAAAAATAATTTTATATATGTGTACTTTATCCTTACATTTTACTAAAACTTAAATATTGCATATTTACCCATATATTATTAGATTTTGTGTCTCTCACAATTATCTTTTTTTTTTTTTTATTTCTTTTACGTTTCCTAGTTAGGTTTTTTTATTTATTTTTGGTTTCTTGCATCTTTACTAAGTTTTTCTTTATTACTATTAATTTTTTTTTGCGTTTTTTTATTATTGTCCATCTATCACGAACTAGAGTAACAATCATAAAGGATACGAGTGAATCATGTAAATAAAAAACCATTTTGACAATCTTTGAACTTCCCTAACCCCAAGAGTTGTCATGCTAAAACAAATAATGAATGATAAACTTAGAATTTGTAAATTTCAATCAATTGGTTATAAGCAAGTAGCAAAACGGTCAATTTTCATACTATAAATTAATTAACATGTTGGTGTTTCATGAATTTGTATTCTAAGCATTGGGAGGTTTTCAAAAAAAAGGTTGGCCTTTTCATTTCTAATTTACAGGGTTGTTTTTTTTTTTTGTATTTTAACCTCTTTGATTTTTTTTACTTTTACCCAAACCATTTCAACTTTTACAAGATAACCCCTAATATTTTTTTTGTTTTCAAATTTGATCCCCATACTTTTTATCTTTTGCAAATTGTGAGATTCATCGCAACGAGCAGAGTCCTAGATTCATCGCATCTTTATTTCCCTGTTTGACAGATTCATCGCAACGAGCGGAGTCCTAGATCGACTTAGTTATTCTTTTCTATATTTTACGTTTTAGTCTGATTTTTTCGCATTAATATGACACAACAGGCATGCATGGTTCAACGATTTTACGTATGTTTTTCGTTCGGTATTATTTTCCTTTTTGTTATTTTGTTTTACTCATTTTTTCGGTGTTGCTGGTAAGATATAGTATTTGTGCTACTTGGCACGGTTTACGCCCCCGGCTGCAACACGTGGGGCCTTAATACTAGTTAGTTTATTAAAAATACAAAAAAAAAAAAACAAATTTAAATTGCGTAACTTATCAATTATTTCAAAGTCTATGCAATGCAAATAAGTTGAACCAAGATTTCTAAGGAAGGCAATAGGAATATTTTAATTTTGATAAGGCTAATTTAGATATTTTAATAAAAAAAGGAGAAATATGCAATTTCATTTTAGACTTGGGTAAATATGCAATTGTGAGTGTTGTTAAGAGAAAATACGCAATTATTCGAAATAATTAAAATTAGACTTTTTTAATTCTTTATCATAATTGCTTAAAACACTACAAGAATCGGAGGTTATAGAGACGGCACCGATAGCGACAACGGGTGTCGTCGCTATAGCTTCCTCTGTCGCGACGACCTGTCGTTTAGACAAGGCTGTTAAAAAATTCATTTTTCTGGCCCTGTTGCGACGAGGTATTGTTGACAGATGTTGGGCGGGATTCCTGAAAAAAGCCCGCCTAATTTGGACCCAGTAGCCACGATATGTTGTGAGAAATGATTAAATTATATTTATTTTTCTGTTTCTTTAATCTAATAAAACATAAGAAAACGCTTTTGACCTAAAACAAAACCCAAAATCACAAAACTCGTTCCCTCCAAACCTAGCGTTACCCTCCGATTTCTTCTTCTCCGAACTAAACCCTTGTATTATGTATTATGTATAATCTTTTTTGTAAAAAAAAAAAAAAAAATTGTTTTGACTTTGAATATGAAAGGGTACCAGTTGACCTTTGTTAGGATCGAGTGCACACACGAACACGACTCCGAAAGCATTAACGAACACAAGGATTTACGTGGTTCGGTCTAAACTGACCCACGTCCACGGGCGACAACTAGGATATCTTTATTGAGGGTATTAAACATTACAAGTACAAGAGATCAATATATAGACTACACAATTAGGGTTGAAGCCCAATGGGCCGCGACTTGGGCCGACTGCCCTAACTATCGCGCCACACCCATAGGTGTCGAGAAGTCTAAAACCCAACAATCTCCCACTTGGAGGCTTCAAAGACACGATCAACTGCGCTCCACTGTACTTCTGTAATCTATCAACGGAAACTCTATGCTCCACCTCTAGTTGCCACCGGCCTTCTCATCAATTAACCTGAAGGCGCGTTGAAGCTCCCACTGAGCTTCAACGCATTAGTCACTACTCGTGACTCGTTCTCTGTCCCTTCCGGTTCCCACTTAAACGAACTGTCGGACCCTGGGAAAACCTGAGAACTAACACTCTCCATCATAAGCAGGTAATTCACTGGAGAGACTTTCACCGCTGGAATACAAATTCTCTTAACCCACTGTCGTCTGGGAGCTCTGACTGAAGCACTACATGTGCTCCCACTGCCACGAAAACTCTTGACTGGCTTCTCTGAACCTTTCCTAGCACGTTCAACCTGAATCTGACCTGTGACTCTGGGTTTATCTCCTGCAAAACAAACCTTCTTCTGCCCCCGAGATTATGTGAACTGAATTTTGGTCTTCTTCTGAACTGGGATGGCCTCTCCCTCAGGCGGTACACTAACCATATACAATGAGCCCCTCTTCTTGCCACGTGCAACTACTAAAT
>JARYGA010003726.1:0-38797 GCA_030545235.1 Helianthus tuberosus | reverse complement strand
GGGCCAAACCACAGGGACTAAAATGGCAATTAACTCTATTGTTTATTATTATTATTATGTAATATTATAGTTATCATAGGTTATTATGTTAGTGGCGGTTATCAAACTAACCAACCGAGTATATATATATGTAATCTCTGTGAACATTATCAGTTACCAAGATATTCATAATATCCATTCTGTTTTTCTATTTCTCTGTGCGTATACGTTCATATCAAACACACACAAACACGAGTACGGAACGATTATGATGACGGCTTCCTCTAACATGTGGTATCAGAGCGCATGGTTAGAAAACGAAGAATTAGGATCAAAATTACATGATCCTGGGAAGATACGGATGAAGAAGATGGAAAACAAACACGGGAAGAGGCGAGAAACAAATAGCGATTCAGATTATATGAGTCCCCGATTACGCGCGATTGCAATCTTGAAACAAGAGATTGCAATAATGGAATTGCAATACGAAATTGCATTAATGGAATACGAATCGGGACGTCACGAAGATAATGGAGATGCAGGCGAAGTAATGACACGGAGAGAAGAAGACGATTCCGAAAGAGATGTTTTGGCCTGTAAAGATGTTCAAAAACTGAACGGTAAGATGCAGGAAGACAGGGATGGTTATTACAATAGAGAAGACGACAAGGATACGGAATCAAGAGAGAAATCGGTAATTAACCGAAAGCATCACAAGAGAAAACACAGGGATGATAAAGATGATAAATATGACAAATACCGTGAAGATAAGTATAGTGAAGATGGTAATAAAGAAACCAAATATAAAGATGATAAATATATTGAGATCGGTGATAAAGATGAAAGAAGCAGGGACCGGAAACGCAGGCAAGATGATGATAGAGACTATCACGAAGAAGAAGAAGAAGAAGAAGAAGAAGAGAGCGAAGGATACAACCAGAACCGATCACCGGAAACGGTATCATCGGATGTTAAAATGAAGAAAAGAAGGACGCAGGAACGGCGGGAACAAAAAAGAAAGAATGGATTTCCAGTTTTAGCGACGACAGTTAGTGACAGAAGAAGAAGGATAGCGACAGAAAACAGATCAGCGACAGAACGATTTAGTAGCACTAAATTGGCTTTAACGACAGATCAAAGACTTTCAGCGACAAAATGGGTAATGAACAACAATATTACCGTACTCGGCATCACGAAACAAATCAAGGTGGATCTATGGACGAATCATGACAAGTTTAAAGAAAAATGCGTTTATCATCAAAGCCGACGTGACGAGCCATTACCGATGCTAAGTTTAGGGGATGGTGTTAGAATATAAACTTAGCATATATATTGTTTATTATTATTATGTAATATTATAGTTATCATAGGTTATTATGTTAGTGGCGGTTATCAAACTAACCAACCGAGTATATATATGTAATCTCTGTGAACATTATCAGTTACCAAGATATTCATAATATCCATTCTGTTTTTCTATTTCTCTGTGCGTATACGTTCATATCAAACACACACAAACACGAGTACGGAACGATTATGATGACGGCTTCCTCTAACAGATTCTTGTTAAATAGTTGTGAGCAAAAAACTAAGTTTACCCTACGAATTAGAGCCGTAAACCAAACAGACACTTGTTCGTGTTCATTGATTCGAGTTTATCTATTTATATATGTTCATTTGTGAAACTGACCCTAAATCGAATGAACACACAACAAAAGATGAAGAGGCAAAAAAATTTCTTACAAAGTTTAACTCCAATACCTGGTCTCTTATTTCATGTTTACAAAATATATTACTACCTTGCCTTTATATAGATCTGATCAATGCTAAATACACATATATAAGCATGCAAAATTATGGATCTTTCTAAATGTGCAGGTTATAGTTTAAATTTACGATCATTAAACTTCCAGCGAGGAATCAATATGAGAAGAATTTCAGTCAGGAAGTGTTCTTGGGAAAGATTCTTAGACAGCAAACATGGGATACTTGATCCTAATGATACAATCTCCAGAATGCCAGAAACTGTACTTCACCGAATCATTTCTTTCCTTCCGTATTCTGATAAACAACATGTTCGCTTTTTATCAAGAAAGTGGAGACGACTGAGTGGACAAAACCAAAATCGCCTCTCCCTAACTGGCCGCAGATTAAGTGAACTGGAATTGTCAAAGATCATGAGTGATGACTTTCCTTCTGTTGAATCTCTTACTCTAACTAAATGTTTAGGAATTAAAAATCTGAAACTCGCAAGTTTCAAATTAAAAACCGTAAACTTGGATTACTGTCGAAGCTTAAAGACTTTAGACCTCAACACACCATTTCTTGAAAGTTTCCATTTTCATGGAACTTGTGTCAGGCCATGCCGAATCGATTTTGGAATTTGCAACAAATTAAGGATTCTAAAACTGGCTGGGGTTGCTCTGTACAATATGGACTGCAATATATCTTTTCCCCTTCTTCAGGTTCTGAGTCTTAGTAGCTGTGATATGAGTGGATGTATTAACATCTCAAGTAATTCTCTTAAGAGTTTATATTTGTTGAGATTAAAGAATCCAGGGGATATCACCATCGATGCCCCAAGCCTACATTTTTTTGAGTACCGTGGCAATACCGTCATCCCCTTTTTAAACATGCATTTCCCCAATCTTAACTGGGCTAGGATTGAGCTAAAACCTAGTCGGTACGAAAAGCGTAACGAAGAGTGGTTCAACGGATTAATTAATATGCTTAAATGTCTGAAGACTGCCAAACGGTTGATGATTCATACTAATTCAGACAAGGTATGATTGGAAACACCTGCTCCTCCTGTTTATTGATTTTGCATGTTCATCTTACATCTGTTTTATACATCTTACGGTTTACACATTCGTTTTCATGCTACAATGCAGAATATCATAGTTCCAAAAGGAGTTAGAGAAATACTTGTTCCTCCATTTGGTGGAAACCTTGATATAGATGTAAAGACAAGTTCCAGATCAAGCAATGTTGTTGATCTTTCTGATGCAATGCTTTGGATTTCTCCTAGGGTTCACAGGCTCTACTTTAAATCGTTCAACTGGGAGTTTGTTCTGCAGGTTTGCTACTTTTATAGTCTATAAAATAACTAGTATTTATCAGGGAGTTCATAGTCTCTAGAGGTTTGTAATCTTCTTTCTCTTTGTTTTATTCTTGTGACAGCTGGATCATCAGGATTTATTATCGGGCACACATGACAACTCATGCAGTTTCTGCAGCTCATACACTTCAAGATGTTGGCGTCATTCAGTGACACATTATTCATTAGGCCATTCTATGGATTTGAAGTATAAGGAAATGGTGTCATATCTCATGGAAAATCTGGAGAAGGTTGGACGCAATGCTATGCAGACAGGGCGGATTCTTTTTAATATATAGAGTCGTTAAAGAGGGTTTGAATGATTTCAAAATAAAATATGATCTCAACTTGAAGTATTTATCGTAGGTTTTATCTTTTGTGATTGCCTGGTTATCTCTATGTAGATACTTTCATATTCAAATATAACATTTCGTTGGTGATCACAAAATTTCAATTGGATAATCCAGGGCCGGCCCTGAGAATTCATGTACCCTGTTCGAGCTTGAAAAAACGTTCCTCTAGGCCTTAACGAAATTGGATATTGGGCTCACTAAAGGGGTCTAAACCTAATGTCAATGGGCTAATAACTAATCTAAACCATAAAAATAGTTTTGTAAGTGGGCCTATGTTGACGTTTCTATGGGTATACCCTATTAATTTATTTATTTTTACATATACATATCAGAGTTTTTTACAAAATAACGTGCCCTTCGAAATATCGGGCCCTGGCCGGTGGTCCTCCCTGCCCACCTTCAGGGCCGGCCATGGGATAATCCAAAGAGAAATACAAGAACGAAGTAGACTGAACTTCGTCTTTATATAGGACAAGGGTGGCCCGACGTCCATTTTGAAAGCCTAAGCGAAACAAAAAATCGAGGCACCGTCCATATGTCATGGTTATAAACCCTCATCCTGTTTTGAGCTCGAAGATAGTCAGCAATTAGCAAATTATATCTAATAGGCATAAATCTATATAGTTAACTGTCAATTAATATGTATGAGACATATATGAATATATATCATGAAGACTAAGAGTAAAAAAAACAGCCATACCCGAAAAAATTCAACATATGAAAATTTTTATTCCCCCATTTCTTTGGTAAAATCTCTAAACCTTAACAGATTCTTTCCACTTCAAAGAAACTGTCGTCAAATGTTCACCAATTCTCTCCACTGAGCGGAACTGTCGTCAATCTTCATTGAATGTTCTCGGCTCCGAAAAATCACGAAAACGACTTTCTTCTTTGCATATTCTAGTTGAATAAGAACGTCCCCTAGTACCCCGTAGGATCCGACTTGTATCCGTCCAAAGACTTTGTGAACTCGTTAGGACCGGTATTGACATTCTAGGTTCATTCATTCGTTACCAAATGCGAGAATATGACAATAAACAAAAATATTTCTTCGTTGCATATTCTAGTTGATAAAGAAATTTCGCCTAGTACCCCGTAGGATCCGACTTGTATCCCTCCAAAGACTTTGTGAACTCGTTAGGACCGGTATTGACATTCCAGGTTCATACGTTCGTTTTCAAATGCGAGAATATGACAATAAACAAAATGCTTTCGAACATTTACGAATAGCCGATAACAATCATAAATATCGACGTGCGGAAGTGAACATACCGTTCTGTTTTTGGCCCATAATAGTCGCGTCACCATTTTTGACATTTGCATCGGTAACCGTGACTATCCCACATTTTTCAAAATTATCATCATCATCTTTTGTTATCATCATGCTGCATCATTCCGCGTGCTCTGATACCACTTGTAGGTCCCTCGGAGGTTGAGGTCAAACCTATTCCTTGTTATGCTTAACACACTAGCAAGTGCGGAATCCAAGCTAGAATGCAAACCGAGATCGAAGACGACAATACACGACACGCAAGATTCACCGATTAACACCTCTGTATTAATACGTATGAAAAGATCAGTTACAAGCTCAATGTTTACAGATGTATTCTATAAACTCTCAAAGTTCTCTCGTGTGTGTGTGTGCTCTCACTTGTCTTCTCTTATGCTGAAGTGAACACATTACATGGGTATATATACCCAAACACAGATCGTCTGGTCGAAGGATCAGATAGACTGATCGAGAGATCATCTATCGATCTGAGACCTACCGAAGGATCACATATACCTCGAAGGATGATATCCTTCGAGGTCCATCTATATCCATCGAAGGTTATCTTTCGAGCTCATCGAAGGATATAAACAATCCTTCGATGACTCATCCTTCGACACAAACCTTACAAACCATGTGTTAACTGTTTGGTCAAGTCAAACCAGGAGGATGGTTGACTTGGTCAAACTTACATCAAAACACATATTAACAAACCTAAGACGTAAACCAGACTAACATAAGACATCGTTTTGTATCATGGCAAAATACAGACAAAGTACAGACACAAGAGCACCAACAAACTCCCCCTTGGCTGTAGCTTTGTCTCGATTTTCGTGTCTTCAAGTCTTTGACGTCTTTTCAAGTCTTCAATGTCGGAGGATCTTTAAAGTCTTCACGTCTTGAAAGCAGAAAGTGTACCAACAAACTCCCCGTTTCAGGTAGGAAGTGTGTTGACAAACTCCCCCTTAACATAAGCTCCCCTTTGAGTTATGCTCGTGAAAGTCTTGATCTTTATGAATTGAGATCCTTGTGGTGTTGATGATGGTCAGCAGCAACTCGATCATCTTCATCATTTGAGTGCCTTCACGTCGTGTCTTCATTCCAAAGCTTGTCATCGACCATGTTCTCCTTGCCTTTAGAATCTGCACATGCAAGAAATCTAAACGCGTAATGAGAACAACTGCTTGGAATATCATAAGCAAACGATACACATGTGACCATTGTTCAATCAAACACCGTCCGACAGTTTGAAGGATTAGCAAATTTGTCAATTTTAGACCTTTTAACTTTCAAAACTTAGCAAATTTCGACCGTTTATGAAGAATTAGTCGATTTTGGTTTTCTATCAGGTTTCAGGAACGAAGACTCGAGATCCAACATCGTACGATCGAAAATAAGATAGAAATAAAATCTTTTTGTCTTTTAAAAAGTTTATATTAAAACACACCTAAAAACTTTTTGGAATTTTGAATATTTCAAATTTAAAGACTGAAAGCAGTAAATAAATATATACGAAGATGCAGAAACTGAAAGCATTAAATAAATATTTACAGACATTCTTTTTGCGAGTTTCGAGGGTAAGATAATCATATCAGTGTACGGTCATGCCAAAACGCTCTTGTTGTTCTATTAGATAACATTAAGATAAGCATCCTATAACAATTATCGGTATTGTTGTCCACTTAAGCTCAACTTATCAGATGTAATCATGGCGAGGGGATACGTTAAGGTATGATTTATACTTACCGACCGGTGTTCATCCACATCACGACACATTCCCGTATCAAGGTATGCACGAGGGTTCATCTTACCGGTGTGTATACCGATTATCATCTGTTTGACCGTATATGATGTGAGATTCTCACTTATTTTGATTTGAAAACAAGCCCTATGTGATAGAATCACTTATTGATGAGAAACTTGATTTTCGATGCATGAGGGCACAGGAGCAAGTCCGTGAACAGGTCAGTACTTTCGTACAGCAGAGAGACGAACTTGACTCCCGGATAAATGTGATATATTATCACTTATTTGTTTGGACATGTGATTGTTGATCACTTATTGAGGTCGTATGCAATATGTACACGTATGTATAGTATCATGGAAGATCTAGACTTGCGTCCCCGTTATTTTTCGGTAAAAGATACAACCATGATACCCAGATGATAAGCAGCATAAAGACCGAATATCTCAGAACCTCGGCAATCTCTCAAACGAAATTTCGGTACTAAGACCATATGCCAATGAATGGTTCCACCTGGTCTTCAGTCGATTTAAGTTTATATCACCCTGCACACTTTAAAATGATTGTGAGCCTACCGATACATCTTATATAGAGCTGCTTATCGTTTTTCATTTAAGGTTTAAAGAGGTTTGGACAGACCCCTGATGTACTATCATTTTCTCTCTTGCTCGCCAGGAAACTCATTTTTGTTTTTCTATTGTTTTTGTGTTTTTGAAATTTTTCGATGTTTTTGGATTTTTCAAATTTTGGATTTACTCCCCCTAAAATCAATAAACTAATATTTACAAAAATGATTTTCCGATGTTGGTTTTACTCTTGTTTTACCTCAATGCCGTTTACCAAAATTAAGTTTTAATCAGAAAAGATTTATCGAATTTTGGAAAAATCAGTTGGCATGTCGGTTTGCGGTGCGGACCATGACAGCATTGTCTGGCCAAAGAGTGCTGTACGAGATAATAATTCAAAAAGCAGCTTAAATATCGACAAGTATAGGAGATATTAGAAATTTAAAACCGTATCCTGCAACTGCTTCGTGCATTGCAAGGAATCTGAGTGCTCTCCCAAACTGGATATCCACCCGGTGTGGATTTCTAGGTCGATTTTTGTAGCTACTTCACTTAATCCGAGAAAAGTCTTCACAGCAACAAGATCATAAACCTCCGGGTCCGGCTGGTCTTCCACATTGTACCAGCGAAAGTCTTTGTCTTTCTCTTTGAGAAGTAGTGTGCGGCTGTTCAATCCACGCCAAGGCATCCGCACACCCGGTGTAGGTTGATCAACCAACACATTTTCTTCAATCACACCGTAGAGAAAAGTACCCTACACGTTCATCTTGTCGATTGTGAACTTCAGACGTGCTGCAGGCGTGTACTTTTCATTGGAATCTTTCCTGAGGACCCGATCAAAAACCATAACAACCAAATTTGGCACATTTTTCATCTGGTCGAATTTTTCAACTTCATTCAACAACATTCTTTCACCATCATTCCTTCATCAGACATTTTTGTCTTCTTTTCTCCTCTCTCCATCAAAAGGCAACAACATTCTCCTAGATGTAACAATATTTTTGAGCCTTATGTCGCCAATCTTGTGCATGGACGCTCCACTATCAACAATCTTACGACTATCGAAAGTTCCTCCTGGAATATCCTACACACTCAATTAACTTATCAGTTTGAGAGGGGGACCCAAGCCTTTGTGGACTTGGGTCGTCCTTGATCATCAAGGAAAGTGATTTCAATCACTTGATGATTAGGAAAAAGAACCTGTGGTGCTCCCCCTGATTGAATTACCTGCTTTTGCTTCCAAGCTGTTTGTCCTTTACCAGTGTTTGAATTTATTGTTTTAGCATTTACTGGTTTTACAGTTTCAGATTTTGCTTGTACAGGTTTTTCTTCTTTGATCTCTGATTTTAAGGCCTTTTCAATTACCTTTTGATTCTTTTGCTTTAACTTCTTTTCCCTTTCTTTCAAGACACGTGGGTCTTGTTTCGGGGAAACTGATCGTTTTCGGTAATCGATTTCTTGGGGAGCACTCGTTTTTTACTTCAGCTTTTGCACGTGTGGGCAGTATCTTACAATATGCCCAACTGTCCCACATTCAAAACATGTTCTCCGCTCTACAAACTTCGGAGAAACATGTTGATGACCAGACGGAGAACCAGACAATGAACTTTGTGATCTAGACGTGCTTGGACCTAAATCACATCCGTTGGTGTGTTGGGTGTAATTATTCTGATCATTTCGTTTTAAAATTCTAACTTGTTTTATAAACTCAACGTTAGATTTATCCTGAAATGTTTCAAGTTTGTCTGAACCCGTGGATCCAACAAAGTTCATTTTCGGTTCTCGTTTCTTAACAGGAGCTCTTTTGTTTTGCACCTTTTGTTGTTGAACCTTTGGTTGTTCAGTCTTAGGCTGCTGAACTTTAGGTGCTTGAATATTCTTGTTCTGAGCCTTCTTTCCCTGTACCTTACCCTTTCCGGAGCTGACTTGTTGTTTTCGCTCAATTGGTAGTTTTTGGTTTCCGTATTGTTTTCTAATTTGTTCACACGGAATTGGATCACATTGAGTGACGGTAACTTTGCCACTTTTGTTCCCCAAAAACTTATCAGTGCATCCTTCAAAAATTTGCTCAATTAAATCGTGATTTACATTTTTAATTGGAAAATCTTTGTTAGAGTAGATTTTGCTATCTCCTTTGAGCGTGTACAACAAGTTATTCCCTTCACGGCTAGATACAAGGGACTCCATTGCTTTTGACATTTCAGTCTTACTCGGTTTCACTGGTGGATCACACAGGATGTGATTCTCGATTGGAATATCTATTGTAACCGAGTTAGACTGTTGTTTCACAATTTCTTCAGATTCATCATCCGAAGAATCAGCATCCTCAACAATAGGAGGACTCTATTCCTTAACACACGATGAATCTGTCACATTCTCAGATTCTGATTGACCCGAGGATGATGTACCGGTTGTGAACCCGAGACCTGCTGCAAAGTCATCTAGACCGAGTGGCACAGTAGGTTCAAAACGGGGCATATCCTCGTCATCAGGCAATTTGGAGTAATTGTGATTCATTGGGGGAGGACATGATTTGAATCCAATACCTTTTGCATCCCCCTTTTTCTTTTTCTTTTGAACGTCAATGATGTGATCCAATACATAGCGGGAATTGGAATAGCTTTCCAGTTTCTGCTTAATTGTCTCACATTCACATCGAGCTGTTGCCAACTCTACCATTTGTTTTTCAATTGTGTCAATAAGATTATTGTTAGCATGTTGTTTTCGCAAAACAGCCTTTTGTAATTCTGAAACATCATGTCTTAATGACGCAATTGTTGCTTTAAATTCCTTTTCATTTCTGGTTAAAAACAAGTTAGCTTCAGTTGCTTTAGAAAGATCTACAATCAATTCTTGATTGTGTTTGTATGTGATTTCAAACTGACTTTCCTTTTCAGCATATTTAACATTTAAACTATCACAATTTTCACAACTAACTACAGTGGGTTCATCGACACATACCTGACTTGATGAACTGTCGACATTAGCCATAAAGGCTGAATGGAGAGAAGACGAAGAGTAAGTAGCTTGATCCACCAAAATAGATCTTCTTTCAGTTCCTGCTGTAGCCTCTTCCAAAAGCTCATCAATATCTGCATCGACTGACGCACTTGATGTCTCATCCACATGATCATTGCCTTCTGAGCTTCCACTATAACCAGAACTGTCTTCATCTTCAGAAGATTCATCACCATTGGTGGAAGATTCTCCACCACTGGCGTGCTTTAAATCCTTTATGCCTTCAGCAAAACATGTTGTTCCATCTGGAGCATCATTTCCCAACTAAAGCGACCAATCACAACCTTCATCTACTTGAACCACCAGTGCCTGGTTGGCATTAGATGGTCCTGCTTGGCTTTGGTTGTTGAAAGGTATCAACGTACGAACATTGTTCCTGTTCTGGTTCTGCTGGTTGCCTTGATTTCTGAAAGGATTTTGGTTTCCATGCTGAGCTGGTCTTGTGCATTCCCTTTTGAAATGACCCCGTTCACCATAGTTAAAGCACGTTACAGCTTGCTTGTCGAACCCATACTTGGTGTCTTTCTTGCTTTCCAAGTTGGTTCTCCCCGTCCTTTCCATAAACTCCTTTGCTCTTCGAATTGCACTAGCAAGAGCCCATTTGATATCCATCATTTCCAACTCTTCTTTATCCACTTGCTGATAATCTTCATTGGTTAGATTGATATTCCCAATCTGACCTGCGATCAATCCACAATAAGCACTAACCAAGGTGTTCAACATCTCCATATGCTCCTTGGCTATTTCGACACTGACTTTGGAAAAGTTGGAAGTGTCTAATCTGACTGTGTTCGGATTGGAATTGGCTTGAAAGTTTGAAGAGCTTCCATAAAACCCTTGCTGTTGCGGTTGTTGCTGCTGAGCTCTGCTTGGGTCTAAGAAAGGCGGTGGTGTGAATTGCTGAGCTGTCGGTTGCACATTCTGTTGTAGAGAAGAAGAATCTGGTCTTGAATACATCATCGTGTATGCTGAAGGATCAAACTGATTTGTTGTGGAAGGTCCGGTGTTTGAGATGAAGGCTGTTTGAAGCTTCGCATGTTGAGAGGCTGGTTTTTCTCCACTGATACCTCCTGCAATCCCATAGTACATCTCTGGATTTTGAGGAGTTAGTGTTCTTTTTGCCTTAAGTTTTTCTTCTACATCCTTGTTCTCCAGTTTTTGAATTAACTCATAAACGGTGATTGTGTCTAGAACACCATTTTCTTTGAGAATTTCAAGATAACTGCTCCACTTTGCTGGTAAGCTATCAGCGAATCTCTTCACCATTTCTTGTGGAGTGGCAGTGACTCTAAAAGCAAACATCTCGCTCAACAAGTGATGGAACCTTGTAGATAACTCTGCCAAAGTCTCATTCTCCATACACGTGAATCCTTCAATCTCTTTCTTCAGTAATTCTTGCTTGATCTTTCTAGATTGAGCATTTCCTTCACATCGTAACGTGAGCATATCCCACAAGCTTTTAGTAGTCGTGCAGTAAACAAACTGGTGGTAAATGTCTATGTGAAGAGCTTGTGTGAGAATCATGAATGCTTTCTTTTCTAACTCAAATTTCTTCTTATCATCATCAGACATAGTGCTGTAAGTTTCTGGATTAGATCCTGCAACTTCCAAATCATTGTCAAATGCGGTGAAGAAGCACATCCATAGATCTTGACCTTGCCCCTGAACATAAGTTCTCAGCCTTTCTTTCCACCATCCCCAATCATTGATGTGATTTAGCTTTGGCGGTTTTGTGCTTGTACCAGTTTCACTGTCGTTCTGCATCATAGATTGAATGCTGCTGCTTTGATTTGTGACCAATGCCCATTGATTTGCAGTTATCATTGCAGCTTGAGGTGGGGCAATAGCCTGCATCCATGCAGTTTTGTTGAAATCTGACGCAGATTGCGTAGCTGATGATTTTGGAGTCAAAGTTGTTTGAGTCCACGCGGTTGGATCCCACTGACCGTTTGTTCCCATTTTATAAAAATTAATATATTAAGTGAAAATTGATTTGAAATTTGAAAAACAAGTTTTTTTTTTTTTTTTTTTTTTAAAAAAAATTAATTTTCACAAACTATGTTAATATCTCGAATGATAACAACCAGCCGAAGGATCCTTGATCGAAAGACCTGAAACACACAAACTTGTTAAACTTAAACAGACAAGTATCGAAGGAACAGAACTTGTTCGAAGGATCAACAGTGTTCGAAAGATCACTGTTGAGTTTCGAACACTGATTTCGAAAGATTCTCCAATCGTAGGATCCTTATCTTTCGAATAAGAGCTGAAGATCGAAAGATATATCCTTCGAAAAGATTCCTTGGATCGAAGGATAAGTCACCGACTTCGAAGGATGTTCGAAGGATGATTATCTATCGAGCCTCCTTTGATCGAAAGATGATCTTTCGACTTCGAAGGATATCCTTCGATCTGCACTGACACAATTGACAAAAGTGACAGGTTGGTGAAAAGGTGATGGGTTGGTAGAAATCTTTCGGCAGAAGGTATGGTCAGACCATACTTTCTACCAAAACAGATTTGAACAATAAAATATTACCTAAAAAGAAGGTTCTTATCCAGAAAACCGGTCACCGGAGTAAGCCGGAATTTGGCCGGAAATTACCAAACTTCTTAAAAACAAGTTTTTAAGTTACCCAACCCGTCCTTTAACACACCCGGTTAGTATAGAACACGTTTTAACGTCAAGAAATGCGAGAAAAACACTGAAAACAAGTGCTAAACCATGTGAGTTTTATCCAAACACTCCAAAGTCTTGTATAAACTCGGTTTTTAACAAGGAAAAGAGCCACGGCTCTGATACCAATTGTAGGACCGAGTTTCGTGACCGAAACCGTGATTCGTGTGAGATCGGTTCAAGATGGGAGAGATTAGAGATGATAAACAAACAACTTTGTATTAATCCGGTAGTAAAACATTACAAATCGGCCCGATTACATGATAACCGAACCAATACCAAAGAAGTATACATCCGGGGAGAGACCAAGTGGTGATCTCTCCCGGTGAGGTCTCAAACCTCCTAAAAACTCCTTCGTGTTGCAAATGGCAAGGGTTTTCTATTTATAGTCACACCCCTTGTCTTGCAAACACACACGGTCAACCGAATAACCCTCTCGTTTGACCACTTCAAACGAGCGGGTCTATACACGTTCGATAGACCGTTTCACTAACTATTACAAATTCAGCGTAAAATAAAACTAATCTATTCGACAAGCATCGGACACAAAATCTGCATCAACAAATTTGATGCGGGCCCAAGTGTGGAGGAGCGGGCCATCTTGTATTTGGAGGCCCAAGATCGCGTAACAAAAGGGGCTTCACTAAAATGGCTCTAACTTGGGCTACGGAGGTCCGTTTTGGGCGTGCGACCAGGCGAAACGAACGTGAAGAAAAGCTCCATCTTGCTGCAAACGCCTTTGGCGGTTTGGGTCATCGTCCGGGCCAAAAAAAACGCTTATTTCCATTAGTTATTTGCATTTTTATGTTTTTTTAAGTATTTTGGGCATTTTGTTTTTGGGCTTGTGTTTGGCCCGTTATCTTTTTTAGGCCCATTTCGAATTTCTGTTCTTATTTATATGTCCCTTTAGTCAATTGAACAAGCAGACTTGAATTTTGAGAAAACTCATATTTCACTTCAAATTCCGTGCCCTTTGGGTTGAATTTTGGGGTTGGGGAAGAACTACACGGGTATTCGTAGAATCAACGTGTTTGATCTTCATTATCACATTATCCACTACATCAAAATTCCCCCTTGTCCGTTGCTGTCGAATGCTGAAAATGCAACTGCAATCGATCTTCAGTCAAGTATTCATCTTCTCTGTGTTAACAAATTCCCCCTTGACCGATGATCCAGGTAAGTAGTATCTTGACGCTCCTTGTAAAATATTTCCCCCTTAAAGTACGCGTATCCGTGTTGGGTGTTGTGCAATTTCCTCAATTGACCGATCTTCCGCTGATCTTCCAATACTCCAACCGGCATTTGATAAGGGTTCCAATCTTTAAGAACTGCATCAAGTCTTGATCTTGTCATAAGAACTCTGTTTCATACAAGCATACTACATTGATAGAGATTTCTGGTGAACTGTCTTCTGTAAACCGTCTTTGTGGAATCGACCAAGTAATGCACTTTAATCTTCAGCATCAACACTCAGGAAAGTCAGCTAGACCAAGTGTATCCCTTGCAAGCTCAACCAGCATGCTTAGTTGAACTACATCCAGATCTCATTGTCTCGCCTTTGTGAAGTTGACCACGTAATGCACTACGGATCTTCAGCATCAGTACTCAGGAAGTCAGCTAGACCAAGTACATCGTTTGCAAACTCAACGAATTGAGTTACCCCCAGATCCCTGTAAAATCCCAAAGAAACATCAAACCCAAAACCGAATCCTGCAGGTCTTCAGCCTTGAACTATCAGCTTTCATTAAGATTCCCCAGGTCTTCAGTGAACAACGCTTTTGTAACTACTGTAGACTTTAGAAACCTGTATTTTTCCGTGCAAAACCCTTCACGCTGGCTGGAGAATTAATTAAAATCCTCAAATATGTGTATGTGCAAAACATTCCACGCCGAACCGTTTGTATCACCAGAAAATCACAAACTCTACCACCTGTGATTGCGTTTAGAAATTTACCGAAGAAATTCAACATATGAAAATTTTTATTCCCCCATTTCTTTGGTAAAATCTCTAAACCTTAACAGATTCTTTCCACTTCAAAGAAACTGTCGTCAAATGTTCACCAATTCTCTCCACTGAGCGGAACTGTCGTCAATCTTCATTGAATGTTCTCGGCTCCGAAAAATCACGAAAACGACTTTCTTCTTTGCATATTCTAGTTGAATAAGAACGTCCCCTAGTACCCCGTAGGATCCGACTTGTATCCGTCCAAAGACTTTGTGAACTCGTTAGGACCGGTATTGACATTCTAGGTTCATTCATTCGTTACCAAATGCGAGAATATGACAATAAACAAAAATATTTCTTCGTTGCATATTCTAGTTGATAAAGAAATTTCGCCTAGTACCCCGTAGGATCCGACTTGTATCCCTCCAAAGACTTTGTGAACTCGTTAGGACCGGTATTGACATTCCAGGTTCATACGTTCGTTTTCAAATGCGAGAATATGACAATAAACAAAATGCTTTCGAACATTTACGAATAGCCGATAACAATCATAAATATCGACGTGCGGAAGTGAACATACCGTTCTGTTTTTGGCCCATAATAGTCGCGTCACCATTTTTGACATTTGCATCGGTAACCGTGACTATCCCACATTTTTCAAAATTATCATCATCATCTTTTGTTATCATCATGCTGCATCATTCCGCGTGCTCTGATACCACTTGTAGGTCCCTCGGAGGTTGAGGTCAAACCTATTCCTTGTTATGCTTAACACACTAGCAAGTGCGGAATCCAAGCTAGAATGCAAACCGAGATCGAAGACGACAATACACGACACGCAAGATTCACCGATTAACACCTCTGTATTAATACGTATGAAAAGATCAGTTACAAGCTCAATGTTTACAGATGTATTCTATAAACTCTCAAAGTTCTCTCGTGTGTGTGTGTGCTCTCACTTGTCTTCTCTTATGCTGAAGTGAACACATTACATGGGTATATATACCCAAACACAGATCGTCTGGTCGAAGGATCAGATAGACTGATCGAGAGATCATCTATCGATCTGAGACCTACCGAAGGATCACATATACCTCGAAGGATGATATCCTTCGAGGTCCATCTATATCCATCGAAGGTTATCTTTCGAGCTCATCGAAGGATATAAACAATCCTTCGATGACTCATCCTTCGACACAAACCTTACAAACCATGTGTTAACTGTTTGGTCAAGTCAAACCAGGAGGATGGTTGACTTGGTCAAACTTACATCAAAACACATATTAACAAACCTAAGACGTAAACCAGACTAACATAAGACATCGTTTTGTATCATGGCAAAATACAGACAAAGTACAGACACAAGAGCACCAACAAACTCCCCCTTGGCTGTAGCTTTGTCTCGATTTTCGTGTCTTCAAGTCTTTGACGTCTTTTCAAGTCTTCAATGTCGGAGGATCTTTAAAGTCTTCACGTCTTGAAAGCAGAAAGTGTACCAACAAACTCCCCGTTTCAGGTAGGAAGTGTGTTGACAAACTCCCCCTTAACATAAGCTCCCCTTTGAGTTATGCTCGTGAAAGTCTTGATCTTTATGAATTGAGATCCTTGTGGTGTTGATGATGGTCAGCAGCAACTCGATCATCTTCATCATTTGAGTGCCTTCACGTCGTGTCTTCATTCCAAAGCTTGTCATCGACCATGTTCTCCTTGCCTTTAGAATCTGCACATGCAAGAAATCTAAACGCGTAATGAGAACAACTGCTTGGAATATCATAAGCAAACGATACACATGTGACCATTGTTCAATCAAACACCGTCCGACAGTTTGAAGGATTAGCAAATTTGTCAATTTTAGACCTTTTAACTTTCAAAACTTAGCAAATTTCGACCGTTTATGAAGAATTAGTCGATTTTGGTTTTCTATCAGGTTTCAGGAACGAAGACTCGAGATCCAACATCGTACGATCGAAAATAAGATAGAAATAAAATATTTTTGTCTTTTAAAAAGTTTATATTAAAACACACCTAAAAACTTTTTGGAATTTTGAATATTTCAAATTTAAAGACTGAAAGCAGTAAATAAATATATACGAAGATGCAGAAACTGAAAGCATTAAATAAATATTTACAGACATTCTTTTTGCGAGTTTCGAGGGTAAGATAATCATATCAGTGTACGGTCATGCCAAAACGCTCTTGTTGTTCTATTAGATAACATTAAGATAAGCATCCTATAACAATTATCGGTATTGTTGTCCACTTAAGCTCAACTTATCAGATGTAATCATGGCGAGGGGATACGTTAAGGTATGATTTATACTTACCGACCGGTGTTCATCCACATCACGACACATTCCCGTATCAAGGTATGCACGAGGGTTCATCTTACCGGTGTGTATACCGATTATCATCTGTTTGACCGTATATGATGTGAGATTCTCACTTATTTTGATTTGAAAACAAGCCCTATGTGATAGAATCACTTATTGATGAGAAACTTGATTTTCGATGCATGAGGGCACAGGAGCAAGTCCGTGAACAGGTCAGTACTTTCGTACAGCAGAGAGACGAACTTGACTCCCGGATAAATGTGATATATTATCACTTATTTGTTTGGACATGTGATTGTTGATCACTTATTGAGGTCGTATGCAATATGTACACGTATGTATAGTATCATGGAAGATCTAGACTTGCGTCCCCGTTATTTTTCGGTAAAAGATACAACCATGATACCCAGATGATAAGCAGCATAAAGACCGAATATCTCAGAACCTCGGCAATCTCTCAAACGAAATTTTGGTACTAAGACCATATGCCAATGAATGGTTCCACCTGGTCTTCAGTCGATTTAAGTTTATATCACCCTGCACACTTTAAAATGATTGTGAGCCCACCGATACATCTTATATAGAGCTGCTTATCGTTTTTCATTTAAGGTTTAAAGAGGTTTGGACAGACCCCTGATGTACTATCATTTTCTCTCTTGCTCGCCAGGAAACTCATTTTTGTTTTTCTATTGTTTTTGTGTTTTTGAAATTTTTCGATGTTTTTGGATTTTTCAAATTTTGGATTTACTCCCCCTAAAATCAATAAACTAATATTTACAAAAATGATTTTCCGATGTTGGTTTTACTCTTGTTTTACCTCAATGCCGTTTACCAAAATTAAGTTTTAATCAGAAAAGATTTATCGAATTTTGGAAAAATCAGTTGGCATGTCGGTTTGCGGTGCGGACCATGACAGCATTGTCTGGCCAAAGAGTGCTGTACGAGATAATAATTCAAAAAGCAGCTTAAATATCGACAAGTATAGGAGATATTAGAAATTTAAAACCGTATCCTGCAACTGCTTCGTGCATTGCAAGGAATCTGAGTGCTCTCCGAAACTGGATATCCACCCGGTGTGGATTTCTAGGTCGATTTTTGTAGCTACTTCACTTAATCCGAGAAAAGTCTTCACAGCAACAAGATCATAAACCTCCGGGTCCGGCTGGTCTTCCACATTGTACCAGCGAAAGTCTTTGTCTTTCTCTTTGAGAAGTAGTGTGCGGCTGTTCAATCCACGCCAAGGCATCCGCACACCCGGTGTAGGTTGATCAACCAACACATTTTCTTCAATCACACCGTAGAGAAAAGTACCCTACACGTTCATCTTGTCGATTGTGAACTTCAGACGTGCTGCAGGCGTGTACTTTTCATTGGAATCTTTCCTGAGGACCCGATCAAAAACCATAACAACCAAATTTGGCACATTTTTCATCTGGTCGAATTTTTCAACTTCATTCAACAACATTCTTTCACCATCATTCCTTCATCAGACATTTTTGTCTTCTTTTCTCCTCTCTCCATCAAAAGGCAACAACATTCTCCTAGATGTAACAATATTTTTGAGCCTTATGTCGCCAATCTTGTGCATGGACGCTCCACTATCAACAATCTTACGACTATCGAAAGTTCCTCCTGGAATATCCTACACACTCAATTAACTTATCAGTTTGAGAGGGGGACCCAAGCCTTTGTGGACTTGGGTCGTCCTTGATCATCAAGGAAAGTGATTTCAATCACTTGATGATTAGGAAAAAGAACCTGTGGTGCTCCCCCTGATTGAATTACCTGCTTTTGCTTCCAAGCTGTTTGTCCTTTACCAGTGTTTGAATTTATTGTTTTAGCATTTACTGGTTTTACAGTTTCAGATTTTGCTTGTACAGGTTTTTCTTCTTTGATCTCTGATTTTAAGGCCTTTTCAATTACCTTTTGATTCTTTTGCTTTAACTTCTTTTCCCTTTCTTTCAAGACACGTGGGTCTTGTTTCGGGGAAACTGATCGTTTTCGGTAATCGATTTCTTGGGGAGCACTCGTTTTTTACTTCAGCTTTTGCACGTGTGGGCAGTATCTTACAATATGCCCAACTGTCCCACATTCAAAACATGTTCTCCGCTCTACAAACTTCGGAGAAACATGTTGATGACCAGACGGAGAACCAGACAATGAACTTTGTGATCTAGACGTGCTTGGACCTAAATCACATCCGTTGGTGTGTTGGGTGTAATTATTCTGATCATTTCGTTTTAAAATTCTAACTTGTTTTATAAACTCAACGTTAGATTTATCCTGAAATGTTTCAAGTTTGTCTGAACCCGTGGATCCAACAAAGTTCATTTTCGGTTCTCGTTTCTTAACAGGAGCTCTTTTGTTTTGCACCTTTTGTTGTTGAACCTTTGGTTGTTCAGTCTTAGGCTGCTGAACTTTAGGTGCTTGAACATTCTTGTTCTGAGCCTTCTTTCCCTGTACCTTACCCTTTCCGGAGCTGACTTGTTGTTTTCGCTCAATTGGTAGTTTTTGGTTTCCGTATTGTTTTCTAATTTGTTCACACGGAATTGGATCACATTGAGTGACGGTAACTTTGCCACTTTTGTTCCCCAAAAACTTATCAGTGCATCCTTCAAAAATTTGCTCAATTAAATCGTGATTTACATTTTTAATTGGAAAATCTTTGTTAGAGTAGATTTTGCTATCTCCTTTGAGCGTGTACAACAAGTTATTCCCTTCACGGCTAGATACAAGGGACTCCATTGCTTTTGACATTTCAGTCTTACTCGGTTTCACTGGTGGATCACACAGGATGTGATTCTCGATTGGAATATCTATTGTAACCGAGTTAGACTGTTGTTTCACAATTTCTTCAGATTCATCATCCGAAGAATCAGCATCCTCAACAATAGGAGGACTCTATTCCTTAACACACGATGAATCTGTCACATTCTCAGATTCTGATTGACCCAAGGATGATGTACCGGTTGTGAACCCGAGACCTGCTGCAAAGTCATCTAGACCGAGTGGCACAGTAGGTTCAAAACGGGGCATATCCTCGTCATCAGGCAATTTGGAGTAATTGTGATTCATTGGGGGAGGACATGATTTGAATCCAATACCTTTTGCATCCCCCTTTTTCTTTTTCTTTTGAACGTCAATGATGTGATCCAATACATAGCGGGAATTGGAATAGCTTTCCAGTTTCTGCTTAATTGTCTCACATTCACATCGAGCTGTTGCCAACTCTACCATTTGTTTTTCAATTGTGTCAATAAGATTATTGTTAGCATGTTGTTTTCGCAAAACAGCCTTTTGTAATTCTGAAACATCATGTCTTAATGACGCAATTGTTGCTTTAAATTCCTTTTCATTTCTGGTTAAAAACAAGTTAGCTTCAGTTGCTTTAGAAAGATCTACAATCAATTCTTGATTGTGTTTGTATGTGATTTCAAACTGACTTTCCTTTTCAGCATATTTAACATTTAAACTATCACAATTTTCACAACTAACTACAGTGGGTTCATCGACACATACCTGACTTGATGAACTGTCGACATTAGCCATAAAGGCTGAATGGAGAGAAGACGAAGAGTAAGTAGCTTGATCCACCAAAATAGATCTTCTTTCAGTTCCTGCTGCAGCCTCTTCCAAAAGCTCATCAATATCTGCATCGACTGACGCACTTGATGTCTCATCCACATGATCATTGCCTTCTGAGCTTCCACTATAACCAGAACTGTCTTCATCTTCAGAAGATTCATCACCATTGGTGGAAGATTCTCCACCACTGGCGTGCTTTAAATCCTTTATGCCTTCAGCAAAACATGTTGTTCCATCTGGAGCATCATTTCCCAACTAAAGCGACCAATCACAACCTTCATCTACTTGAACCACCAGTGCCTGGTTGGCATTAGATGGTCCTGCTTGGCTTTGGTTGTTGAAAGGTATCAACGTACGAACATTGTTCCTGTTCTGGTTCTGCTGGTTGCCTTGATTTCTGAAAGGATTTTGGTTTCCATGCTGAGCTGGTCTTGTGCATTCCCTTTTGAAATGACCCCGTTCACCATAGTTAAAGCACGTTACAGCTTGCTTGTCGAACCCATACTTGGTGTCTTTCTTGCTTTCCAAGTTGGTTCTCCCCGTCCTTTCCATAAACTCCTTTGCTCTTCGAATTGCACTAGCAAGAGCCCATTTGATATCCATCATTTCCAACTCTTCTTTATCCACTTGCTGATAATCTTCATTGGTTAGATTGATATTCCCAATCTGACCTGCGATCAATCCACAATAAGCACTAACCAAGGTGTTCAACATCTCCATATGCTCCTTGGCTATTTCGACACTGACTTTGGAAAAGTTGGAAGTGTCTAATCTGACTGTGTTCGGATTGGAATTGGCTTGAAAGTTTGAAGAGCTTCCATAAAACCCTTGCTGTTGCGGTTGTTGCTGCTGAGCTCTGCTTGGGTCTAAGAAAGGCGGTGGTGTGAATTGCTGAGCTGTCGGTTGCACATTCTGTTGTAGAGAAGAAGAATCTGGTCTTGAATACATCATCGTGTATGCTGAAGGATCAAACTGATTTGTTGTGGAAGGTCCGGTGTTTGAGATGAAGGCTGTTTGAAGCTTCGCATGTTGAGAGGCTGGTTTTTCTCCACTGATACCTCCTGCAATCCCATAGTACATCTCTGGATTTTGAGGAGTTAGTGTTCTTTTTGCCTTAAGTTTTTCTTCTACATCCTTGTTCTCCAGTTTTTGAATTAACTCATAAACGGTGATTGTGTCTAGAACACCATTTTCTTTGAGAATTTCAAGATAACTGCTCCACTTTGCTGGTAAGCTATCAGCGAATCTCTTCACCATTTCTTGTGGAGTGGCAGTGACTCTAAAAGCAAACATCTCGCTCAACAAGTGATGGAACCTTGTAGATAACTCTGCCAAATTCTCATTCTCCATACACGTGAATCCTTCAATCTCTTTCTTCAGTAATTCTTGCTTGATCTTTCTAGATTGAGCATTTCCTTCACATCGTAACGTGAGCATATCCCACAAGCTTTTAGTAGTCGTGCAGTAAACAAACTGGTGGTAAATGTCTATGTGAAGAGCTTGTGTGAGAATCATGAATGCTTTCTTTTCTAACTCAAATTTCTTCTTATCATCATCAGACATAGTGCTGTAAGTTTCTGGATTAGATCCTGCAACTTCCAAATCATTGTCAAATGCGGTGAAGAAGCACATCCATAGATCTTGACCTTGCCCCTGAACATAAGTTCTCAGCCTTTCTTTCCACCATCCCCAATCATTGATGTGATTTAGCTTTGGCGGTTTTGTGCTTGTACCAGTTTCACTGTCGTTCTGCATCATAGATTGAATGCTGCTGCTTTGATTTGTGACCAATGCCCATTGATTTGCAGTTATCATTGCAGCTTGAGGTGGGGCAATAGCCTGCATCCATGCAGTTTTGTTGAAATCTGACGCAGATTGCGTAGCTGATGATTTTGGAGTCAAAGTTGTTTGAGTCCACGCGGTTGGATCCCACTGACCGTTTGTTCCCATTTTATAAAAATTAATATATTAAGTGAAAATTGATTTGAAATTTGAAAAACAAGTTTTTTTTTTTTTTTTTTTTTTTAAAAAAAATTAATTTTCACAAACTATGTTAATATCTCGAATGATAACAACCAGCCGAAGGATCCTTGATCGAAAGACCTGAAACACACAAACTTGTTAAACTTAAACAGACAAGTATCGAAGGAACAGAACTTGTTCGAAGGATCAACAGTGTTCGAAAGATCACTGTTGAGTTTCGAACACTGATTTCGAAAGATTCTCCAATCGTAGGATCCTTATCTTTCGAATAAGAGCTGAAGATCGAAAGATATATCCTTCGAAAAGATTCCTTGGATCGAAGGATAAGTCACCGACTTCGAAGGATGTTCGAAGGATGATTATCTATCGAGCCTCCTTTGATCGAAAGATGATCTTTCGACTTCGAAGGATATCCTTCGATCTGCACTGACACAATTGACAAAAGTGACAGGTTGGTGAAAAGGTGATGGGTTGGTAGAAATCTTTCGGCAGAAGGTATGGTCAGACCATACTTTCTACCAAAACAGATTTGAACAATAAAATATTACCTAAAAAGAAGGTTCTTATCCAGAAAACCGGTCACCGGAGTAAGCCGGAATTTGGCCGGAAATTACCAAACTTCTTAAAAACAAGTTTTTAAGTTACCCAACCCGTCCTTTAACACACCCGGTTAGTATAGAACACGTTTTAACGTCAAGAAATGCGAGAAAAACACTGAAAACAAGTGCTAAACCATGTGAGTTTTATCCAAACACTCCAAAGTCTTGTATAAACTCGGTTTTTAACAAGGAAAAGAGCCACGGCTCTGATACCAATTGTAGGACCGAGTTTCGTGACCGAAACCGTGATTCGTGTGAGATCGGTTCAAGATGGGAGAGATTAGAGATGATAAACAAACAACTTTGTATTAATCCGGTAGTAAAACATTACAAATCGGCCCGATTACATGATAACCGAACCAATACCAAAGAAGTATACATCCGGGGAGAGACCAAGTGGTGATCTCTCCCGGTGAGGTCTCAAACCTCCTAAAAACTCCTTCGTGTTGCAAATGGCAAGGGTTTTCTATTTATAGTCACACCCCTTGTCTTGCAAACACACACGGTCAACCGAATAACCCTCTCGTTTGACCACTTCAAACGAGCGGGTCTATACACGTTCGATAGACCGTTTCACTAACTATTACAAATTCAGCGTAAAATAAAACTAATCTATTCGACAAGCATCGGACACAAAATCTGCATCAACAAAATGACTCGGGAACATAGTGTAAAAGAAAGAGAAACAAATATAAACATTTGAACTAAATGTGGTAATTCTGACCCGACCATTTATTTGGATGCGTTGGTTTGAGTTCTCTATTTGTTAGCATGTTAAAGGGGTAAAATAAATATAAGAATGTAAACACGTTGAAAATCCCCATTTTTGTATAGTAGTCGTCTTGAGGTTTCACATTTCTATGATCCTATCTCATTGCGACCTTCGTATTGTCTATGATCCAACCCTTAGTAATGTAATAATTCGTAATTTCGTATATAATACATGATATGATGGAAGAATTGTGGCATGAGAAAGGCAATAAGGAAACGTTTGTGACTGGTGGTGGGTAGCCCCTAATTAATGTGATGGTACATAAAAAAATGACAGTACACAAGTTATTGGGCATAATTTGGAACTTTTATATGTGAAGGTGATACTTTGGTTAGTTTGTGATTCAGGTTATAAGGAAATGGTGTCGCTAATGAAACAAATTACTATTGGCAGGTAGTACCTTGTCACTAATAATCAGTTACAACTAATGATCAGTTTCCTTGCAATTTCTTTTCAATCACATACGAAGCAACTTCCGGTGCCATTTTAATCAGGTAACAAAAAACTTTTCCTTCATGAGCGGGCAAAAAGCCCCCACCTAAGGCTTTTTTTCCTTTGGACCCTACCGCCTTGGGTGTTGTCACTACTGTTGCCCACGAACCCTAAGGGACACAACGTCTTTATCCACTATTAGAACATATATGAACATCTGAACTAGATGTGGTAATTCTACTGACTATTTATTTGGATGCGTTGATTTAAGTTATGAATTCGTTTGCATGTTTAAGGGGTAAAATAAAAATAACGGATTTTTAAAACATGTAGAAAATCCCCAATTTTGTTTAGTAGTTGTCTCGAGGTTTCACGTTTCTTTCTCATTGCGACCATTGGTATTGGTTATGATTCAACCCTTAGCCATGTAATAATTCGTGTATAATGTAGCAGCATATATACATGATACTACTATGATGGAAGAATTGTGGCATGAGGAAAAACCACTAAGGAAACGTTTGCGACTAGTGGTGGGTAGCACGTGTTTAAGTTAATGTGACAGTACATAAGAATATAACATACAAGTTATTGAGTATAATTTGGAACTTTTATAGTTGAAGATGATACTTTGGTTAGTTTGTGATTCAAGGGCCGACCTGGTTGGGCGAGCTGCACTGCGAGCCGAGCCCGTTTTTCCCGTGGGACTAAATTTATATATGTGTTTGTGTGTGTGTTTAAAAATACAAAAACAAAAACTTATTGGCTTAATGGGCTCTCTCTAAAAATTGGAACTTTAAAACTTACAGGGTCATCTGTTATCTAACTAAAACCTTATAACTTATTTTGGGCCCAAATAAATATATTTTGATCCAAAATTGATAATCCAAACTTATTGGACCATCCATAATCCATATTTATCTAACTAATAATAGAACAATAAAAAATGAAACAAAACACAACACGCCACAGTCAACACCATACCACTGGTCGACCATCACGATAACCCATCGTGACCCATCTTGATTACTTGACGATATGTTTCTTTTTTGTTCCACTTCCTTGATTCTCACAATTTAGTCTTATTTTAATAATTTTGAATTTATCCCTAAGATGGGCGTTTGGTTGAATGATGAGCCTTAAATTGGGTGTGTTGTTGAATGTTGAGCTCTTAATTGGGTATTTTGTTGATGGTTAGACTTAGAATTGAGTAATTGTTAATTGTTAGATAATAATAGTGGTTTTGACTTTTGAATTTAGATTTGACTTCTAAAAATTATGCCTCCTAAACAACATCTAGTGCTCAAACATGTAAGAAGAGAAAAGTAGATAAAGCAATAAAAAAGTCTCAAGCCAATACTTTATTGAAGTTTATGCATAAATCGCCTGTTGCAGAGCATGTAGAAGTAAAACTAGAAGACGCAGAAGAGTAAGAACATGTTGAAGAACAAGAGCATGTGGAGATACGTTGTTGAAGTTTATGCATGAATCACATGTTGAAGAGCATGTAGAAGTAAAACTAGAAGACGCGGAAGAGCAAGAACATGTTGAAGAACAAGAGCATGTGGAAGTAGAACTTGAAACATCGAAAAAGGAAGAGCATATCGAAGCTAATAACATTTTTATGAAGAAAACATTTTAGTGTTATTTTTTTGTGACAAATTGCTTGAGATGTTAAGTTAGTACAAAAATGCAGAAATTAATAGTGGACTACAATGAAACAATTTTGCCAACAATATATATTGATAAAATGAAATAAATGCCATAATAAATTCAAAATCTATTTATTTTTCAATTTACAAGCTAAAGATTATATTACTATGTAATAAGGGTGGTTATGAATTCGGGTCAGCATTCATGTATTGGATCTTGTGATCGCATTTTGTGGATTTTCGGGTCACCGTGTTATGTACCAGATGAGGTTTCACTATTCTTTAAATTGTCCTAAAATCTCCCCATTTAGCAAAACCCTAGAGTTCACTTAAGACGAAAAACTCCGATAAGCGCATCAAGAGATTAGTGTTTCTATCTAACCCTATAGTTAAACAACTGTGTGAATGAAGTGAATCCAAGGAGCTGCATTTAGATTAGCGTTTTATCAAAACCCAAGATTTAAGTTTCGGGGAAATACCATTTTAAGTAGACTGGGGATAATCAAGAAGGTCCGCGTCGTTCTGTGTTTGCAAATCATCAAGAATATTGTTTCATGGAGTTAATTTCTTTCTCGGTAAGACCATCCATCGTAAATCTTTGAAAATTTTGTTTCATTTTGTAATTGATGGATAATAGTCTTGATGTCAATCTATGTTGGTAGCATTTTGGTGTTACAAAGAAACCGATCCACAAATTAGTGGCCATCACCATGGTTACCACCGCCATTCTATACTCTTCTGTCTCCGTATCTATATATCCCCCTCTATGGCCTATCTCTCTTGATTTATATCTCCACTTTCGTTTTTTCGTTTTTCTAACCACCTAAGTAGTCGGCTTTAATCTCCTACTCGTCCTGAACCAGATCTGAGCTGCTGATCTTACAATCTGTTCTAAGCACACCCAATACCACTACACCGCTCACCAAACCAGATATGGATCTCATCTCACAATACCATTTTCTTTTTTTTTTCATTTTTCGTCACTACCACCGCTCACAAAGCAAGATTTGATCTATGCACCCCAACACCACTGCACCCAAACTCATATCCTCATTTAGGCACACATCGATTTTGAGGGTTCAACAGAAAAAATATTTTGAATTTCACCTCTAGACGTCGACGACAGTAGTGTCCGTGACTTTCACCTGCAAGCAGTGGGAAGAGTTCGGGCAATGATGGCGGGGCGAGTTCAGGTGGTGATGGCTGGCCGACGAGTGGTGGTTATGGCTGCGACAGTGTGGAGTTAGATATATATACATATATAGAGGGAGGGAGCGAGAGAGGAGAAATAAAGATATTGTTTTTAAATATAATATATAGGTACCTATGGGGTACTTTTTTAAAGTGACAATAATAAGCCTCACGTTTTAGGCACGTGAGGGGCTTACCGGCTAAATTTTAGTGATCATTAGTGTTAGTACCCAATGGTATTACCAAAAATAAATCATAAACTCCAACTTGTTACTTGAAACCCTTAGTACCCAAACCTGTTACGTTTGAGAAACTATAGTGACTAACCATGTAATCAACTCTTTCATATATATATATATATATATATATATATATATATATATATATATATATATATATATATATATATATATTTTTGCTACATATTTTTCTATATTTATTTAAATTTCTGTAGATATTAGTAACATAAGACATTAGAAAAAAAAATGATTGGTTGAAAGGAGTTGTCACGGGGTGCACAACTCAAGTGAGTTTTGAAACTATCCATTCCCTATAAGGATAATAATCTAATATGGAAACCTACTTTAGTTGAGAAAACCCATGACTATGATTATGTTATTTATGTATTCAGAACGTTGTATATGCAATATATGTTATTATATGTATTAAAAAATTGCACGCACCTGTCACATGTACATTAATAATATCGTTGTTTTGTGTTAGTGTTACACATATGTAACAAATGCCTACAATTTTTTTTTTTTTTTTTTTTTGTAATAACCATAACACCATGTAAAAAAATTGATTGTTACACGTGTTTCTTTTTTCACTCAAGTGGGTTTTGAAATCCTTAATCTCTACACATCCTTAAGTACAAGGGTGTTATGGTAATTAAAGAGAAGAGTGGCGGTTATAAAATTCAGGGGCTGATTATGTCATTTCAGAAGTTATTAACCACCACCCTCAAGGGGTGCGATCCCATGGAGACACACCTTTAGGATCGACGGTATGAAGGAGACAAGAGGAGACGCAACTCTTCATCGAATAGACGCAACCTTTCACATTGATTCTCATCCACACATTCAAGAGACGCATCTATTCGCGAAGGGACACGTCTATTAGTCGCACCCGTTGGAAAACTATAAATAGGGGTCAATAGATTTCATTTGTACATTCACTCTCATTCGAAATCAGTTGTACATATACACACATTCAGATTGTATTTCGATTATTATTCAAGTTATACAAGTTTGTTTATCACGTTCTAGAGATCAAAGATCCATTTTGGGCCAACAATTGGTATCAGAGCATCAGGCTCTAAGCGTGGGAATCGCAAGGCATCGCAGGGAATTCGCGATCAGGTTTCAATTTCGTTTTCAATTCGCAAGTTCAATTCAGAATTTTTTTTAAGAGTTTCGGTTCTAGGGTGATCGGTTGAACCGAAGGGTTGGTTAGGAATCTAGGGTTTGTTTGATTCCGGGGTTTTAGTGCGAATTAGATTATTTTGGTTGTTTGATTATTACACGATTAGGGTAATCGTGGGGTTTGTAAGATCTATTGAAACCAAGAAGATAAAAATTCAGTAGAAGTGAAGATTGTTCGGCAGGAAGATATGTCAGGAACACCCGAACAAAATCCAATAATAATACAGAAGGAAGGAAGTTCTCTTTCCCAGTTTCAGTGTCCGATTCTGAAACTAACAAACTATACGGTTTGGGCTATTCGTATCATGACGATTCTTGAAGCAAATGGTTTGTGGGAAACGATTGAACCGGCAGAAAATGCAACGGTAGACACTAAGAAAGACAAGTCTGCAATTGCATATTTGTTTCAAGCAATACCAGGAGATGTTGTATTGCAAGTTGCAAGTTGTAAAACTGCAAAGGAAATTTGGGAAAATCTCAAGACTAGACATGTTGGTGTAGACCGTGTGCAAAAGGCGCGTTTACATACACTCATGTCAGAATTTGAGTTATTGCAAATGAAGGAAGATGACACAATAGACGAGTTCAGTGCAAAGATCAATAGTATTGTTACACGGGCAAGCGAGTACGGAAGGACGTTGAATCAATCCACTCTGGTACGAAAACTTCTAAACGCCGTGCCAGATAGATTTATTCAAATAGTTGCATCGATCGAGCAATACTCCGATCTAGACACAATGACGCTAGAAGAAGCGGTCGGAAGATTAAAAACTTATGAAGAAAGGTTAAAGTTGAAGAAAAAAGAAAGCCCGGTGAACAATCTAGAAGAACTTTTGTATACGGGTCAAGAACAACATGTTGAGAATCATGGACGAGGGAGATTTCATTCGTCACGTGGGCAAGGAAGAGGAAATTATCAACATAGGGGTGAAGGACACACCTCTTACGAGTCGGAAGGAACCGACAAACCACAAAGGGATGATAGCAAGCAAGAGACACCGACTATGAGAGATAAGTAAAAAATCACTTGCTACAGATGTGAGAAACTTGGGCACTATGCCTATGAATGCCCAACCAAGAAAACCAAAGAAAGTGAGACACTCTTGGTCGAAATAGAAGATGATGATGAACCGGCACTTCTGATGTGCCTAAACGCTGAAGAGAAATAGAAACGTGAAACTTGGTCGTGTGATACGATCAAGGGGAAGAACCGTGTGACGCGGAGATAACCTGTGAAAGGTATGATAAAACAGTCCAGTGAGTGGATCGGATCAAAGCAAAGAATCCGTGAGGGAAGCAATCAATGATGAAGAATTGTTGTGTGATACAACCGCAAGAGAAATCTAAGTGAGTTAGATTATCCAAAACCTATGCGAGATGGATGCAAGTCATGTGATATGATAGTAGGCAAGTCAACCAAGACCGGTGAAGTTCGTGTTGAGACAACTACACAAGAAAAGATTCGTGTGATACAAATCAAGTACGGTCAAGGCAAGTGTGAAGCAAAGTATTCGTGTGAAGCAAGGTTCGTGAAGAACGTGGTTAGTGAGAAGCAAAGTTCGAGAATAAAAGATCCATGTGAAATGTTAGACACCGAGGAGACTTAAGATGATAAAGCTACTCGGAGTTCAAGATCTACAACTCAAGGATGTTCAAGATTAGGGGGGTGAATGAAATCCTTAATCTCTACACATCCTTAAGTACAAGGGTGTTATGGTAATTAAAGAGAAGAGTGGCGGTTATAAAATTCAGGGGCTGATTATGTCATTTCAGAAGTTATTAACCACCACCCTCAAGGGGTGCGATCCCATGGAGACACACCTTTAGGATCGACGGTATGAAGGAGACAAGAGGAGACGCAACTCTTCATCGAATAGACGCAACCTTTCACATTGATTCTCATCCACACATTCAAGAGACGCATCTATTCGCGAAGGGACACGTCTATTAGTCGCACCCGTTGGAAAACTATAAATAGGGGTCAATAGACTTCATTTGTACATTCACTCTCATTCGAAATCAGTTGTACATATACACACATTCAGATTGTATTTCGATTATTATTCAAGTTATACAAGTTTGTTTATCACGTTCTAGAGATCAAAGATCCATTTTGGGCCAACAGGTTTTTCACATACCCATCCCCTATATATGAGTGTGTTTGTGTGTGTTCTTGTGATGTATCTTTGAGTCATGATTCTTGTTAAATAGTAGCGAGCAAATAAGTTTATTCTATGAGTTAGAGCCGTAAACCAAAGAAACACAAATGATGTTTGTTCGTGTTTGTTCATTTGAGTTTATCTATTTATAATGTTCATTTTTTTAAATTGATCCTAAATCTTTTACTCAGGATTCTTGTTAAATAGTTGTGAGCAAGGAATCAATATGAGACGAAATCCAGTCAGGAAGTGTTCTTGGGAAAGATTTTTAGACAGCATACATGGGATACTTGATCCTAATGATACAATCTCCAGAATGCCAGAAACTGTACTTCACCAAATCATTTCTTTCCTTCCGTATTCAGATAAACAGCATGTTCGCTTTTTGTCAAGAAAGTGGAGACGACTACATGCACAAAACCAAAATAGGCTCTCGCTAACTGGCCGCAGATTAAGTGAGCTGGAGTTGTCAAAGATTATGACTGATGATTTTCATTCAGTTGAATTTCTTACTCTTACTAAATGTTCATGGATTAAAAATCTGAAACTCACGAATTTCAAATTAATAGGCATTAACTTGAATTACTGCGGAAGCTTAAAGACTTTAGACCTCAACACACCATTCCTTGAAACTTTCCATTTTCGTGGAATCAGGCCATGCCGAATCGATTTTGGAATTTGCAAAAAACTGGCAGTTCTGAAACTAGCTGGGGTTGTGTTGGTGCACTTGTGTCTGTACTTTGTCTGTATTTTGTCATGATACAAAACGATGTCTTGCGTTAGTCTGGTTTACGTCTTAGGTTTGTTATTATGTGTGTTCGATGTAAGTTTGACCAAGTCAACCATCCTCCTGGTTTGACTTGACCAAACAGTTAGCACATTGTTTGTAAGATGTTTGTGTCGAAGGATGAGTCATCGAAGGATTGTTTATATCCTTCGATGAGCTCGAAGGATAATCCTTCGATGGATATAGATGGACCTCGAAGGATATCATCCTTCGAGGTATATGTGATCCTTCGATAGGTTTCAGATCGATAGATGATCCTTCGATCAGGCTATCTGATCCTTCGACCAGACGAGCTGTGATGGATATATATACTCATGTAATGTGTTCACTTCACAAGTGTGTGAGATGTGAGTGAACTTAGTCTTGTAGAGAGCGTATTTTCAGTTTGGTCAAGGGCTGTAACCGTGTCCACTGAAATACAAGAGAAAACTTTGATATCTCGTGTGTCTACCTTTCTCTTTGTAGCTTGTGTTCTCATATAAACTACCGGTTTGCATTCTAGCTTGGATTCCGCACTTGCTAGTGTGTTAAACATAACAAGGATAAGGTTTGACCTCATCCTCCGAGGGACCTACAAGTGGTATCAGAGCCGTGGCTCTTTTCCTTGTTAAAAACCGAGTTTATGCAAGACTTTGGAGTGTTTGGACAAAACTCACATGGTTTAGCACCCGTTTTTAGTGTTTTTTCTCGCATTTCTTGACGTAAAAACGTGTTCTAAACTAACCGGGTGTGTTAAAGGACGGGTTGGGTAACTTAAAAACTTGTTTTTAAGAAGTTTGGTAATTTCCGGCCAAATTCCGGCTTTCTCCGGTGACCGGTTTTCTGAATAAGAACCGTCCTTTTTAAGTAATATTTTATTGTTCAAATCTTGGTTTGGTGAAAGGTATGGTCTGAGCATACCTTCTGCCGAAAGCTTTCTACCAACCAATCACCTTTTCACCAACCTGTCACTTTTGTCAACTGTGTCAGTACAGATCGAAGGATATCCTTCGAAGTCGAAAGATCATCTTTCGATCAAAGGAAGTTCGATAGATAATCATCCTTCGAACATCCTTCAAAGTCTGTGACTTATCCTTCGATCCAAGGAATCTTTTCGAAGGATACATCTTTCGATCTACAGTTCTGCTTCGAAAGATAAGGATCTTTCGATTGGAGAATCCTTCAAAATCATTGTTCGAAATTCAACAGTGATCTTTCGAACACTGTTGATCCTTCGAACAAGTATTGATCCTTCGATCCTAGTCTGTTTAAGTTTAACAAGTTTGTGTTTTTCTCGTCTTTCGATCAGGGATCCTTCGGCTGGTTGGTTGTTAACAAGGAGAACTCGAGAGAACTAGTGTAACAATTTTTCTTCATCAAAAATGAATCCGATTTGGGGTACTCCGGTAAATACAGAGATGTATTATGGTACTTCGTCTCCGGATAGCGGAAAGTATAGATACACGAGTTTGTCTCCTTCGTGGGCCGAATCTCCCGCACCGGTATCTTCTCAAGCTAATGCAATTTCTACCGGTCAATGGGCATTCGTATCAAATCAAACTCCAAGTATTCAAAGCATTCTCTTAAGCGAGAGCGAAACTGAAAGTTTGAATCGGCCTCCAAAGTTGATGCACTTATACGAATATCCAGGATGGATTGACAGATTTCATACATACGTCCTTGGACAAAATACAGAATTGTGGTTGCGTTTCATCACAGATTTCGATCAAACAATAGAGGTTGCCGCATCATCTGCTGCTACGTTTGCAGATCTTACGGAAGATCAGAAGAAGGTCTATGATTTGGAAAAGAAGGCATATGCCATTCTTACTCAGGCGTTAAGTAAAGATATTTATCATCAATTTGTCAGTTTCAAGACAACGAAGAAGTTGTGGGACGCATTGAAGACAAGGGGCGTAGGAAATGAAGCGACCCGTCAATTGAGACGCGACCTGCTAAAGAAAGAGTTTGATGGTTTTACTTGTATGGAGAATGAATCTTTAGGAGATTTGACAAGTCGATTTAATCATTTGCTGACTGAATTGGCAAATTTTGGGGTTGTAACAACTTCAGCAGAGGTAGTGAAAAAGTTTGCAGATGCACTGCCACCTCAATGGAATAATTTCTTGGAAATCATGAAGTACAATGGCACTTTGGCTACAACAAACTTCAATGACTTTGTTCAACTCCTGGAAAACAAGAATCAGGAAGAAACTCTCAAGGCAAAAAGAGTTCCAGTGCCACAGAATCCTGAAATGTATTATGGAACTCCTAGCACTTCTACAAAACCTTCTTCACACGCTCCAATTCAAACAGCATTTGTGTCTAGCACTGACATGTATGGCAATCCTATCCAAGTTCCTGTCAAGCCTCCTCCTCCAACAACAGACATGTATGGAAATCCGCTTCAACCAGTTCCTCAACCAGTGCCACAACAGCAAAGCCAACGACCTATCAGAGCAACTGATATGTTTGGAAATCCATTACCTGTTCGATCTACCGGACCAACAGATTTATACGGGAATCCACTTCCTCCTCAACAACAAGCGTGTTATGGAAGCACATCATCTGCTGGTCAGCAATCCAAGCCAAATACAGTTCAGCTCGACACCTCAAGCTTTTCTAAAGTCAGTGTGGAAGTAGCAAAGGAACACATGGAGCTACTAAACACTTTGGTGAGCGCATACTGTGGATTAGTGGAAGGTCAGATTGGTAACATTAACCTGACACAAGAAGACTATCAGCAGATCGATAAAGAGGAGATGGAGATGATGGACATCAAGTGGGCCTTTGCCAGTGCTGTTAGGCGAGCAAAGGATTTCATGGAAAGAACTGGCAGAACCAGCTTGGAAAGTAAGAAAGACACCAAGTATGGGTTTGATAAGCAGGCTGTTAAGTGCTTCAATTGTGGTGAACGTGGTCATTTCAAACGTGAATGTACGAGGCCATCTCAACATGGAAACCAAAATCCTTTCAGAGGTCAAGGCAACAGGGCAAATCAGAACCAAGTAAGGAACAATGAGCGCACATTGGTGCCTGTCAACAACCAGAGTCAAGCAGGACCATCTAATGCCAACCAGGCACTTGTGGTTCAAGTAGATGAAGGTTATGATTGGTCAATTCAGCTGAGTGGTGATGCTCCAGATGGAACAACATGTTTTGCTGAAGTGGTTAAGGATTTAAATCACGCCAGTGGTGGAGAATCTTCCACCAATGGTGATGAATCTTCTGAAGATGAAGACAGTTCTGGTTATAGTGGAAGCTCAGATGAAGAATCCTCCACTTCAGGCAATGATCATGTGGATGAGACATCAAGTGCGTCAGTCGATGCAGATATTGATGAGCTTTTGGAAGAAGCTGCAGCAGGAACTGAAAGAAGATCTATTTTGGTGGATCAAGCTGCTTATTCTTCGTCTTCTCTCCATTCAGCCTTTATGGCTAATGTCGACAGTTCATCAAGTCAGGTATGTGTCGATGAACCCATTGCTGTTAGTTGTGATAACTGTGATAGTTTGCGTGTTAAAAATGCTGAATTAGAGGCAAACATGTCTGAGTTGCAAGGCAAACATGATGCTTTACAAGCTAGTTTGTTTGACTTGCAAGACAAACATGTTTCTTTGAATGATAAGTGGTGTGAATTGCAAAGCGAACACGAGGCTTTGCAAGACAAATATGATGTGACATTCATTCACAATCAGAAGTTGACTGTGGATCTTTCGAAGTGCACTGAAGCCAACATGTTTTATGAAAACCATGAAAAGGAGTTTAAATCGGTAATTGAAAAATTAAAGAAAGATAAAACCGAGTTAACTAAAATGGTTTCCAGAAAACAAACTGACATTAATTTGTATATAACTCGTCTTGAGGTAATGCAAAAGGAAATGGCTTGTGTGAAAACTGAAAGTGAGGCGATCCAACTTAAGCTAGACAGTTATTTGAGCTCTAGCTATGTGTTGGATCACATCATTGACGTACAGAAAGAGAAACGGGATGTCACATGCATTGGATACAAGAAATGTCCACCACCTGTGAGACACAATTATGATGCCATGCCTGACGAGGAGGATAGAACTTTCTTTGAACCATCTGTTCCTCTAGATGTTAATGAATTTGCAACAGGACTCGGATACAAGAAAGAAGTATCTTCAGATTCGGATGTGTCAGCAGATACATGTGTGTCTTCTGCTGAACAGAATCAGGATCCTCCAGTTGTTGTTGAGGATGCTGATTCTTCTGATGATGAATCTGATGATACTGATTCAGCAAAGTCTGATGCGGTGATAAAAGAAGAGGACATACCTCTTGAGAATCATATTCTGTGTGATCCTCCTGCAAAACCCGCTAAGACTGTTGCAATCGAGTCCTTGTCTGCACAAGAGTCGGAGAGTGTGGATTTGCTGTATACTCTTGTTGGTGATAATAAAATTTATTCTGACAAAGATTTTCCGATTAAGAATGTAAATCAATCCTTAATCAGTAAAGTTTTTGAAAATCTGACAAGTAAATTTCTGGGTAAGAAAGGATCACACGTTGTGGTAACACAGTGCCCTCATATTCCAAAGGCTGAAGTTAGAAAACAATTTGGCAATCAGAAATTACCAACAGAGAAAAGGCAGCAAAATCATAACAAACAAAAAGGAAAATTGCCGGCTCAAAGTCAAAAGAAGCCAAATCAAAAGAAGAACAAGAATGTGAACTTTGTGAAATCTAAGGGAACGGACAAAATTGAAACATTTGAAAATCAATCTAACTTAGATTTTGTCAAGAAAGCAACAGTGATGAAAAGGAATGAACCAAATAGTTCAAAACCTAGTACCTCGGGATCACAAAGTTCATCATCGGCAAGACGATCACATGATACTTCGGGGTTTGTTGAACGAAGATCATGTTTTGAATGTGGTGAAATTGGACACATAATTCGAAATTGTCCGTATCTTCATAAGTTGAAAGCAAAGGTTGATGATCCCCGTGAAGGAAATCACCAAAAGCGAACTGTTTCTTTAAAACAAGATCCCCGACTTATAAGAGAAAGGGAAAAGAAACAGAAACGCCAACAAGTCAAGGTGATTGAGAAAGCAATTAAAACCGATGTGGTTAACAACCAATCCGTTTCAGTTAAACCAGAAAGCACAAAATTCTCAAAAACTTCAAACAATCACGAAGTTAAATTTTCAAACAATCAAACTGGTAAATCTCAACAGACATGGAAACCTAAAATAACCACAAATTCAGGGGGACCATCACAATTTTCAAATCATCAAAGAATAGAAGTTATTGTTGTTGATGAAAATGGAAGACCCAAGACCACAATGGCTTGGGTCCCCATCTCCAACTAATCAAGTGAGTTCATGTGCAGGGTGTTCCAGGAGGAACTATCAGTAGTCATTGGATTGTTGATAGTGGGGCATCCAGGCACATGACAGGCGACATGAAGCTTCTCTACGACGTCAAATCTATTAGAGGAGGTTATGTTGCTTTTGCTGGAGATAAAGGCGGATATATTACGGGTGAAGGAATGATTTCCAACGGGGTTGTAAGCTTTGATAAGATCAACTTTGTACAGCAACTTGATCACAATCTTCTCAGCGTTTCACAAATCTGTGATAAGCAGTTCTCAGTACACTTTGATGCAAATGGATGTTATGTGCTGAAACCCGGCTTCAAAATTCCAAAAGAATGGATTCTCTTGTCTGCTCCAAGGATAAATGATTTATATGTCCTTGATATGAGCCAAGCTATCACAACGTCTGCACAAGCAACCTGTTTCGTTTCCAAAGCCACAGAAAAAGACTCAATCTCTTGGCACAGACGAATGGGTCACATTCACTTACGCAAAATGAATCATTTGGTATCAAATGAATTGGTGAATGGTGTTCCTCTTAAAAACTTCCATCTTCAAGACGTCTGTGACGCGTGCCAGAAAGGAAAACAAACGAAGAAGCGACACCCTACAAAGAAAATCAACACGGTGGCTGTTCCTCTTGAACGTTTGCACATGGATTTGTTCGGTCCTGTCAAGCACAAAA
Organism: Helianthus tuberosus; assembly: GCA_030545235.1. Classification (NCBI taxonomy): domain Eukaryota; kingdom Viridiplantae; phylum Streptophyta; class Magnoliopsida; order Asterales; family Asteraceae; genus Helianthus; species Helianthus tuberosus. Next base: position 1,232 of record JARYGA010003726.1, on the reverse strand, counting down.
GTATTAGGAATGATCAATACTGCCTCGTGATAACTGATGATTATTCAAGAATTTCTTGGGTGGCGTTCATGGCACACAAGAGTGAAACCTACGGTATTATCAAAAACTTGATCATTCAGATTGAGAATCTATATAAGTTGAAGGTCAGGCGGATACACAACGACAATGGTACTGAATTAAAAAATCATGCCATGGCGGAGTTTTGCACTTCAAAAGGTATTCTTCACGAATTTAGTGCAGCTTATACTCCTCAACAAAATGGTGTCGCTGAACGTAAGAACCGCACATTGATCGAGACTGCTAGGACTATGTTGGTAGAGTCGCAGTTGCCCATTCCATTCTGGAGTGAAGCTGTGGCCTCTGCATGTTTTACGTTGAACCGAGTCCTTACAGTCAAAAGGCACAACAAGACCTGCTTTGAACTTATTAACAAACGGAAACCAGATTTGTCATATCTTGAACCGTTTGGAGCTCCGTGCACAATAATCGATCCTAATGGAAAGTTTGGGGCAAAAGCAATTGATGGATACTTTCTTGGGTATGCCACCCCGAACTTAAGAGTCTGGAATCTAGAGACTAAAAGGGTCGAGGAATGGTCTGAAGTCAGAGTACAAAGGCACACGTTACCAGTCAAATGTCCTGGTCAGCCTTGGATGTTTTAGTACGATGACTTTTTCAATTCGATCAATGTTAAAGCAGTTGAAGAAAATGCTGCAGCAAGGATGTTTTTCGAGAGTGACAATGCAACAGATTCACCGTTGGTTCGTCCAATTATTGTCAATCAAGAACCATCTTCAGTGAACAATAATGCTCTCGACAATGAGGATTTTCACGATGCTACCGAATTGAACGAATCTTCAGAGGATGATGAATTTCTCGATGCAGATCAAGAAGTTCCAATAACAGCAGTTCATGGTACTTCAGAGGGTACACCTCCAGTGGACGCCCCTAGAACAGCTGAAGCTACTGCATCATCCTCTTCGTCAATTCCGGGCATTGAATTGGTTGTTGATCTCAATCTCAACAATCTGGGTACAAACATTCCAGTTCAAGATAATCCAGAAACAAGGATTCACAATACCCATCCTCAACAAAACATCATCGGAAATGTACAGAGTGGTGTTCAAACAAGAAACATGTTGCGAAACAACAACAACGCAGGCTTGTATGCAGCTATCCGAGAATCTGGTCAGCAAAATGATTGGTCTTTCGCGTGTTATGTCTCACAGGAA